>CM053787.1:297668003-297855503 GCA_028749045.1 Cupressus sempervirens
TTTAAGATAGTTTTTGATCCAACGTGTTCGATGAGGATCAACGCTATTTTTTGGTTGATATAATTGATCAATTTTAGTTTTTTTGCATGGTGAATTGGATATTTGAAAGTTAAGAGTCTTTCAACTTAGTTCTTGATAAAGGTTGATGAATTAGGGAAAAGATTGTATGCGCAAAAGGGTGTAGATGATCATAGGTGCCTATGATTTTTTGGAGAGAAATTTTTCACATCTATAGAAGGTCAAATCATTGATCTAAAGGTGGAAGAGATAATGTCAAAAAATATTTGATTGTATTTCATTGGGAATGACCTAGGCATAAGGTAGAAGTCATTATATAGTTCAAAAATCATCATATAACTGTCGGATTCATTATTGTAGGACAAAGATTCTTCCTAAGGGTTGTATCCTTAGTAATTTTGAGAAGTGATCTCTACGTAGTTTTCATGAATGCATGTGAATTATCTATTTGTAATAAGCTTATAAGTTTCTAACAAGGTATTAGTCTTATTGTGGGTTTAAGCCCCACCATGGTTTTCACCCTAGTTTTCGTTTCCATGATAGAAAAAATTGTTGTGTTATGTGTTGTGGATGATTTATAATTTATGAATGCTTTCTTAATTTCTTACAATTGGTATCGAATAAAACTGAATATCATAACAATACCCTTAACTCAATGGTCAGTTCCCTAGCTTCAAACCAAGATTGGGGCTTAATCCAAGATAATGAAGTAGATTACATATCAAAGTGTTACAACCATTCAAATGTAAGGGTATGTCACTTTATAGCACTAAACTATTTTCAATGTCAATAACACTACCGTGGTACCACTTTGGTACTAAGTATTGTTGAAAACTAACACTTTGTAACACTTTCTTTACAACAAGGTAATGCCGACCAAACGGCTTTCTACAACCAAGATGAATATAACCCTCTTTTGCAAATGCAAATACCGAGTCCTGATTGGTAATATGACCTTTTATGAAATGAACTGAGATAGTGAACTTATGAATAAACTCGATCATCAATTCTAACATATTATATGAATATGATAGTAAACTTATATTAGACAAAAAAATGTTATATAGATATAATGAAAAGCATATTAAATGTTTTCATATCAAACTCAATATCATCGTGGATGTCCTGAAAGTCAAATGCAATACAAGCACCAAATTTCTAATGAAGTTGATCATTCAAATTTCTGATCATTTCCATGTAATCAAACTGATCACTCAAATCCCTTACCAATGTATGCATCAAATATGATCCCCATGATATACCTTCCAAATAAAATGAATTACATCCCTTAAATTCCTTAATATTTAATGGGGCACAAATAAGATTACTAGTTATTCTCTTAATAACTAACTGGTTTGTTATGGCAATGATATCTACTATTACAATTTCTGTATCTATGATTAACTGCTATTATTGAAGCGATGATCGGTAGTAACATTATAAAAAATTATTGGGTGTACCTGTTACCCTCTTGATAGATAACAATTCCATTAATTATAACTGGTTATCATTATCGGTCTTCATCACTAATCATCTTATGAATCGATATTACTAGCAAAAAAACACCTGTAATTTGTGTTCCTTTGACCATCCATAATATGTTTCATTGAATGATTGCTTATTCGCCATCACTCCATTCTTGTCCCATAAATCAATCAGTTTTGACTATGGAGACAAGGTAGTTAATCTTTGGCTTGCATTCGTATGATACTACAGTTATTCTTTGCATGCAGAATGGATGGAGTATGCTCGCAAAAGTCAACTTGGTATTTGTAGACAGTATTATAAACTGATTTTTAGTTTTGGTCAAAGGTCAGATGCTATTGCATTCATTCAACTCATATTCTATCAATTAAAATATAGAATTTAAAATATTCAATGAAACTTCAAATATTTATATTTTTTTCTCTTTTTATAATTTTATAAATAATTTTTTTATTAATTCTATTATACAATATTATTTTTTGTAGGGTTAAAATTTAATTTTCTTCGACAAAAATACAAATATTTTCACAACATGAAACTATGTAAATTTGTCCTTCATTAATGACAATGCACTAAGGCAACTTTTTCCATTTTGCAATTTTAAGAAATTATTTAGATTTCATAATAATAATAAAAAATTTAGCTACCTAATATGGGAGCATGAGAATTATGGTAGAACCACTTAAGCTAAAGTGAAACCCAACCTCATCTTCAACTTCACCAATAGACCAAGGGCCCATTATTAAATACTATACATCGATTTAACGATAATTTTTACCATGTTTTCGCAGGTACTTATGTGGAGAGTAGCACCCTCAAATTAGAATTATTTTTTAAAGATATAATCGTAATGTCAGAAAGAATTTAAACATATGTTTCATTAGAATTTTATTCAAAAAAAAATTAAAATTAATCTATTTATAATGATAAAAATATTTTTTTTGATCAGTAAATGATTGAAGCATTTTGATTATATCAACTTAATAAAAGATACATCAAAGTATCTTCATTCAAATGGTCACTAGTAGGAAAGAATAGAGAAGAAAACCTCCAATCTTTCTTAGGACCATAGTCCTTTATTATTACATGATTAAAAGGGGCATACTAGAGTTATCAACTTTCAATTTTAGTTTTTGAACCTACTCTAAAGTTACAATACGATATAACGATCCTCATTTACTATTCAGTAGCAGGGGTGAGGGTGAAAAATTCATCCTAGTCTTAGTTTATTTGCCAAAGCCTCTTCTATCTTTTTGGATAAAATAGTCACTCCTTTCTTATCTACTGACAAGTAATCCAACTTAAAAATAATGTTAGTTCTATTAGTAAAAAATGTCAAAGTTAATAACCCTTGTTTCCTGGCTAGTTACCCTTTAGATTCTTTTGTTCAACTTAATTACAAATATTACTATTGTCTTATTATTGTTGCTTTATATGGCCAGTGTTTAGGTTAAAGATATAATAGCACTTAATTAATGCACTTTAATTTCTATATGATTCAGCTTAGTTTTACATTGTATACTCCAGTTAATGATTAATATTAGTTTGCAAATTGTCAAGCCTAGTTTATGGTTCATCTAAACCACCACTATATGATGTAATCCACGAGAGTCATACATATCGAACAGAAGAAAACTCAAGAAAGAAGGCAAAGATCAACTATGAGGAGTCAAAAATGAGTTTTATGAATTTATTGTAATTTTTAGTAAACTTAGTGAATTTTAAAATATCAAAGAGAACAACAAAATTAACAGAAGCCCAGCAAAATGTGACCAAGCTAGAGTTAGGAAAACTAAACCATAATCATGCAAGACAAGATAAATAGACTTAAAATTACTGTATAGTAATAATATAAACATGGATACATCGAAGCCTAGACATATAGATTGGTCTCAGTCTTGCCAAAATTATATCCAGCAAACAACTAACTATAGAGAAAACTATCTGAGACTGAATATTATTTGCCGAAATGCCCACAAATTTAAAAAGTATAGAGAAACAATGGTTATGAAAGACCAAATATATATACTACATGAGTAGCCCTAACAAAAGAACTACACTAAATAAGTTGGAGGCACATTGACATCGAGAGGTGCTAAAAACCAAAAAATTCATCTCTATCAGGCCTAATTCCAAATCTAGGTTCCTCCTTCCTTCTTCTAGGATAACATAATTATTTCAATAGCTTTCTTTAGATATTTAGGCCCGAATCCTAGAGGACATTTAAAAGTGTTCCTAGCGCTGCTCAATTTATCAAAATTTGGGAGGCAAAACTCCACATCTTTGATATTAGCAAAATCAACTCCTGGATGAATGTAAGCATTGAAGGATTGGAGATAATGCAGGAGCCAATCCTTGGAGGGATCCTCCACAATACCTCTCCACTAAAGAAGAAACTAAATGTTGGCTTCCATCTTTGGCCATTCTTGGAAAAAGAGGATGTTTTCTTGAATGACCAAGGTTGGGTGTCTGGGCACAATTGCTAAATCAAAACTCCCAGGAGGGTGAGACATGTAAACTTCCATAAAAGGAATCTTGAGTTATCATTGATATTGAATACCACCTATTCTAAACCTACCAACCATACTGGGTCAAAGATGTTATAGCATAGCCTTATGATATCTAATTTCCCAACTTTGGCCCTAGCTAAGCATCCAATCCATGCTCCTAGAATATTGTTGTTTGTTCTCTAGGAAAAATCATAATTAAAGACTCCTTCACCTAGCACTTAGCTAATGACTATCTTTCCCATATCATCTAGGGGATTGAGAAATCACTTCCATCTCTCAAGATTCACATTACCATGAAAATCCATAGTGTGGACCTCCATAGCATGACACAAGCTAATATTTGTATCCATACTGACACCTACCCTGTTCAATATCTAGATAGCCCGAAACATACATAGAGGTCAAATAACACAATGTCAATTTATAGATACTATCTTAGTAGTTTGCAAACATCTAAAGAGAAGTAAGTGATGATGATATCATATTACATTTCAGGGTATGATCTAAGTAGTGTATAAGTTTAATGATTAAAATGTGATTCCTAACTGTAATGGGTACTTAGAGTGATGAGTACTAAACTTTATTTAGAATACACAAGATGAGTTAATCATATATCCTAGTACCAAAGGTGAAGGCAGAAAAAAGGGGCCTAAGATTCATGATTACCTAAAAAAACTAGATTGTTATCAACTAGAAGTATATTCTTACCCTTCGTACCTTTTTTAGCTAATTTTTTTTCTTCTATATTACCTTCTCTGTATATGTGGTTAAATCTTACTTCTTCAAATTTGTCCATAAGATTTAGGGTTTTTTCTAGTTTAGAATTCAAGATCCAATTAGGGGTTTTCCTTTTCATGAGAGTGTTTAGGATGATCTAAGAGTCTCCTTCAATAATAATCTTCTTGATTTTTAATTTAGTACTTCATTTTAGTCCTTCATGTACAGCTTCAAGTTCCATAATTTTTTTGAAGCTATGCCAAGGCATTTAGCACATTTCATGATCCAATTTCCATATTCCTCCCTAATTATACATCCAATTCCTAGTCCCCCCAGGTGTCCTCCTGAGGCTCCATCGAAATTGAGTTTCTTCCATCCTTTAGGTGGGGGTTCCCATTTGCATTATCTTCTAGCTATAATATTCTTTATTTTTTTTTATAGATGAGAGATGGATTAATTAGATGTTGCTAATTCTTTTTCATTTATGCATCCCGTTCTAAGAAGGAGCCTTCTTCTTTTGTCATCTTTCTAGGTTACAATTTACAACTTATGTTATGCTTGTTTCAATCTTGTTAAAGAGAGATGTAGCTTTAAGTTCTTCATTAATGAAGATCCATCTATTTCTTTCCTTCCAGATCTCCCATACTAGGATAGCTGGGCTGATATTCCAAAGTTTTCCATACAATTTATTATTGGTCTCTTTTGGTCACCTTATCAGGTGGTCTTGCCACATCCTCAGGAGTGGGGTAGTCCAATTAAGTTTAATTTTAAGCCACTCCCAATATTTCTTGGCATATTTACATTGATAAAATACATGTTTTGCAGTTTTTGAGTTTTCTTTACATAGGGTGTATCTAGATGGGTCTTCAAATCACATTTTCCTGAATCTATCTGTTGTTACAATTCAATTTTGCGAAGCTTCGAGCCATAAGAAAATACCTTCTTTAGGTAGCCCTATTGGATCCTAGCAAAGGTTTAATGACATATTTGTTACGTCCCATCTTTTTGAATTGATTATTAATTTGTAACCATCCTTCACCTTATATATTTCATCTTTGGAAGCTGCCCAAATGAGCTTGTCTTCCCCGTTGAAGTAGTTGATTGGGCGCTCTCTAAGAATAGATTATATTTTCTCTTGTTCTGCTAGTGTTAGACCCACATTTTCTAGGTATTTCTATCTCCATGGGGCTTCTTCATTAGAGGGATCATATGTGATATAATCCACAACCTTGGTTCCCCATGTTGAACTAGGTTCTAGTTTTAGCATTAATAGATATGTCTAATTGATCTAAGTGGGGTGCCCATTCCACAAAATAGGGCTTTGTCACCTCTACCAATATCCCAAGCTACAAATTTTGAAATCAATAGGCAACATTTTAACATGAAATTCCAAGCTACAAGAACCTTTGGGAGGGTTCCTAGTTCTCAATAGAGATGTGTTGTCTGTTGTGTTCAGATATTTACTGTACATTATTCTATCCCATTTGTTGTCTCTTTCTTGATACATTTGCCAGACTTGTTTGCCCCCTAATGTTTCATTCTGCCAATCTAGATTTTCAATTCCTAGTCCTCGTGCTTCTTTAGGCCTACAAATTTTGTTCCATTGTATTAGAGTTGTCTTTTATTTATCATATGTACCTTTCTAGAAAAAGTCTCTTAGTTTTGTTTCTATTTTTTTATTGACATTCTTAGGTAGTTGATAACATGATAGTTAGTAAGTGGGTAATGTTGGTAGAACCTCTTTGATTTTTGCTGTTCTCCCAGCTTTGGTTTTAACCATTTTTCTTTCCATGCTTCCGTGTGATTATCTATTCTTTTGATTATTTTCTCCTAGCCTTGATTTTTTTAAGCTCCTTTTTCTAGATATATTCCTAAATAATTGCATAGCAAGGTTCCTTTCTTATATCCTAGTTCATTGTAAATATAGTCTTCTCTTTCTAATGGTGTACTTAGGAAGAAAATTTTCTAACTTTTCTACATTAATTTTTTTCCTTGATGCTTTTATGTAGTTGTTTAATATTTTTTTAAGTTGTCTACTTCTTTTTTAGAGCTTAACCTAGCTCTATTGTGTCATCTACAAACTGTTGATGGGTGGTGTTTGTGATATTTTCTATTACCTTAATTCCTTTATTTTTTCTTTTTGTTTGAGTTATTTTGATAGTTATCCCAAAGGTTTCAGCCATAATGATGAAGAGAAAGGGTGAAATAGGGTCACCTTGTCAGATCCCCCTTGAAATACTAAATAAACCTTCTGGGGTTCCATTTATACAAAATGATATTTTTGAGGTGCAAATACACTAATAAATGATGTTAATCCATTGATGCAAGAATCCAAATGCTTTGAGGGTTTTTCATAGGAATCTCCAGTCTACCTTATCATATGATTTGTGTATGTCTAGTTTCAATAGCATGCATGCTTCGTTATTCTTTGACATTGAATGAATGGTTTCTTGAATAATTGAAATGTCATCTAGAATGGATCGCCCAGGAACAAACCCTGTTTGTTCTTCTTATATAAGTTTAGGGAGAAATTCTTTTAGGTAGTTTCCTAAAGCTTTAGACAAGATTTTATATATTGTATTACAAAGAGATATTGGTCTGAAATCTCCTAGTTCCTCAGCCTTACTCTTTTTTTGGGATTAATGTTAGGAGTGTGTGATTAAATTCTAATAGAAGTGTCCCACCATTTCTTGTTTCTTGAATTGCTTTCCATAAATCTTCCCCTATGATTTTCCAACATTTTTGGAAAATGAATGCTTGGAACCCATCTAGTTCTAGTGATTTATCTGGATTAATGTTAAAAAGAGTTGTTTTAATTTCATTCAGAAAGAAAGGTTTATTGAGAGATTTATTATCTTCTTATGTGATTAAGATAGGGATTACCTTCAACATCTCCTGTTGTGCTACTCGATTAGAGGATTCATAGTTATTTAGGATATTTTTAAAATAATCAACAAAAGTCTCCGCAATTTTGTCCAGATTATCTTCCAATTTTCCCTCTTTATTTTTATTTTTCAATATTTTGTTTATTTCTCTATGTTGTATGGTGCTTGTGTGAAAATATTTTGTATTTTGGTCTCCTTCTGCCAACCATTTCTCCCTAGATTTTTGTTTCTAAAACACTTCTTCTTTAGCCAAAATTTCTTCTTGCTTGGATAGGAGTTCTTTTTCTTGAGTGTATTTTTCATTATTCATTTCATATTTAATGACTTATTTATTTAAATTTTCCATCATTTCTTCTATATCTAGTTTTTCTTTAAATATGTTGTTGAATTGTGATTTGTTCCATTTTAGAATTTTTTCTTTGACCATTTTTAGTTTAGTCACAAAGAATAACATTTTTAATCCTTAGACTTGTCCTTCTTTCCACCAATTTTTCATGTTATCCATGAAATTATTTTCTAGGAACCACATTTTTCACATTTAAATGGGTTTCTGATAGGTTTAGATGGTTCAATAATATCTATTTTTACTGAAAAGTGATCTGAACTTACTAGTGGTAGTATCTCTACCTTTATCTCCCTATCTATGCTACTTAATCTCCTTTAAAGAAGAATTTGTCCAACCTTTCTACTATATAGTTGAAGTCTTTCCTCTTATTATTCCATGTATAGATTCCATTTTTGGTTGGAATGTCTATAAGTGAGTTTTTCCTCCCCATTCACTGAAGTGCACTGTCACTTGTGAAGTTACCTAAAGACCCCCATATTTTTCTTCTTTTTTTAATGTTGCATTGAAATCTCCTCCAGTAATAAAATTCTTGTTCTAATGACTTATGAAGAAGGTTCTGATCTCATTCCATACTACTGATTTATCTGTTGTTTGGGTAGGCCCGTAAATGTTTATCACTATGATCTAGAGGTTATTTCTAAGACTTGAAGCTCTACATCCCATCCAATTAGAGATTATAGCTAGTATACTTGATTCAATCTTGTGAGGATTCCATGATATTCCCAATCCACTTGAGGCTCCATTTGACTCTTTAATTTTTGTTTTCCATAGACCTAACTTTTGTCCTAACTTGGTTCCTTCTTTTTTGAACTTAGTTTCTTGAATTAATATGATTTCTGATTCAAATAACGTGAGGTTACACTTAAGAAATCATTTTTTTCTAGGGGCCTTTAGGCCCCTAGCATTTCATGTTGTTATTCTCATTGGTCCTTGGGAAGGATCTTCCCCTTCCTTGCTTGTAGTATTTCACTTATCTTAGTTTTCTCCTTTACTTTTCCTACTCCCTCCCTTAGTTCTTTTAGTGATCTCTGTCCTATTTTTTGTTTTTTTTTTTTCCACAACTAGATATCTTTATACCTTCCTGATTGATGGATATTCCCATATTTTCCAATTTTTTGTAATCTCTGACTTTGGTTGGGACTTCAATCTCTTTTATTTTTTGTTCTTCCTATGTTAAAAGCTCTCTAATCACTTAATTGTCTATTCAAATTTCTCCTTCTTCTAAATTCTTACCTTCCTCACCATTTTCTAAGTTTTCTTCTTCTTCATACCTAGGGGTTTTATCCTCCGAAATTCCAAATTCTTCCCAATTTGGGTTGCTCCCTTACTAATTTTCCTAATATTCTTTATGTATTCTTAATTGGTTGTCATTTTGTTCTTCTTCTCTGAGGAATGTTCCTATCTCCACTGGTATTGGGAGTTCATTAGAGATCTCTTTTTCCATCCTTATTTCCTCTTCCTTATCTAAGTCAAATATATCCTTTCCATTGATGGGTGTATGCTAGAATTTGTAGCTCTTTTTCTTTGATTTTTTCTTGAAGGTCACATTACTCCATTGAATTGAATTTGTTGCTAGTATAATTGGACCCTATTTTTTATATTTTTATTTTTCCTCTTCCATGTATGTTATGTGGCTATCTAGTTCTCCAATCATGCTCTTGTTTGTTTCTAATTCCATTTTTCTTTTTGACATATCTTGTTCCATATTTAATCTCTTCTACTAATTCTTTTGTTGCTATTTCACTTTCTCTACTCTTCCTATGCTCTTTTCTGATTCTAGTCCATTGGTTGTCTTTCTATTGTACTCCTTGCGATTGCATTCTATTAGGATTAATTGATCTTCCAGGTCATTTTTTAGGAGGAAGACCTCATGAGTTAGCATATTCAAATTTTTCATGTTGAGTTCTATTTCTTCTAGATTTTCCTTTTCTTGTCTGCAATCTTCACATCTTTTGCATTTTTCTAATGTGAATTGATTTTCCATGATTTTCTTCATCTCTCTCTATATATCCTTTGTTTTCCTTGTATTTATCCTCTATGCTTATTGCTCTAACTCGTTTTCTCTCATTGCTTGAATATTTGGGCTCTCTTTGTCAATTGTGTTTCCTTTTTTCTTACTATCATCTACTTTCTTCTCCTATTTTCTTATTTTCCTTAGAGCTTCTTTTAGATTGTTCTTTGCATTTTCCTTTCTGAAGTTTACTCCAATTATTTTGTTAATTTATCCTTCATAGTGAGTGAAGGTTAATTTGTAAATTGATCTATTCATTATAATTTTTTTATTTTAAGTTTAGCTTGTTCTGATTCCATATTAACTAAGAATTTGATCTTACTAGAGTTATTAGGGTTTGCTTCAAAACCTATAAGATTTCCTAAGGGTTGCCCTATTCTTTTTAAGATGTTAATCTCATTTAATTCTGAAGGAAAATTTACACATTCTAGCCACTTTACTATTTGTATTTTCTAATTGTTTCTATCATTATAATTACGTTCCCATGCTATGAATTTGATTGGGTGACCTTTATAAAAACAATTAGATATTTCTAGCAATTCTTTCCTAGTTCTATGATTTTGACATTGAATACACAAGGAATGATTATCAAAAGAGGTGATGTTACTTACCTTTGCACCACAGATCTTTTCTAGATTCCACACTAGTTTAGCTTTCTATCTTTTCAAACTGTTCCATATTGCATATGCTCCTTGATCAAAGCATTCATACCATTTTGTTTCACTAATTTTATTGCTAATAATGATTGTATCTCTGCATTCAGCATGGTTAATTTCTTTGGTATAAGGATTTCTAGTTTTGATTTTCTTGCTAAAGATAAATTATTTTTTCTTATGTGGGGGAATGTATACAGGGGGTTTGGGGGTGCCTATTATTAGTGTTATCAACATATTAGTTTGATTTTTTAGTAGAGGGGGAATAGGTTTCTTACATCCTAGTACATTATTATTTGCATCTAAAACCTTTGTTGGTCATAAAATAATATGTGAGGTCAAAAAAGACTTGTGACTAGCGTCTATAGTGTTCTTTTTTGCCTAGATTTCTCCAAATTTTGTGTACATCGTCTAACTAAAGAAAACTTCTTGATTCTCCAAACGCTTATCTTCTACTTTTTTATTGATGCTTGGAGTTCAAGTGTGTAGGGAAAAACCTAGTCTCTTACTTCTTCAATTTGTTACCTTATGTCATTTTCCTCCATTTTTTATTTCAACATTTAGCTACTCGATGGTAATGACTATGTTTCAGATTTTATAAAGCCAAACTAGAGGGCTTCGAAACTACTTATTTTTCCTGAAGGAATACTATGTTGTCAAGCTTCTGGTTCTAATATTAGAGCATCAAATCTATTTTTAATTTTGATATCACTTGCTATTTCTGCTTTTTCTATTGAGGTTTCAATGTCCATTTAGGGAAAATTCTATGTCCAATGATGTTCTCTTGGGATGGAGGACTATGGCTTTTGTTAAAATCTACTCTTTGCAAAGGAATTTCTTTTTCGTATATTTCATCATTTTCAATCCAAACCTTAATTAATTAATAATTATATTACATATAATGATAAAAATATTGATTTCTACAATGAAATTAATTTAAATAGTATAATGAAAATTTTGATATTGAATTATGATTTTTAAAATATTAGAACTAAATATACTTAATTTAAAATCAATTAATTTTTTCACAAAAATATAAATATTGTCATTTTTTTACTATTTAAATATGCTTTTCACATTTCAATTATTTTTATAATTTACTTAGGTTTTCAATTGTTAAATAGGATTTTGATTCAATGATGCTATTGGTATGTTACTTATTGTAGCAATAAGATAAAGAAATTTAAAAATTAATTTAATTACTATTCATCGTTATTCTATTATTTTCTTATAATTTTTTTGAACACATATACTCTCATCCACATATTGATAATTTAAACATTCATCAAACTTTATTTTTGTTTGATCAAAATATGTTTTATAATAATTATTTCTTCAACAGTTAGTATACATTTATTTTATTTTGTAACATATAATATGTAAATCAATCATTTTAAAATGTATAATTATTTTCAAAGAATACAATTTTTTTTAAATTACATATTTTAATTTATATTTTGAATGGTAGAAATTAGTAGTTCATTGATTAACATAAAATTTTAACTATTATTTAAATATTTTTTTAAATGACACAAATATTAATACTCTTATAATTTTCTTCCAACTATCTCTATGGTTATATCTTTACTTTTTTTTAATAACATATCATACTCTCTCTTTTAGCTCTCTCTTCATATCTAGTTACCTTATTTTAATTTCAATCAATAAATCTCTACTTCCCTTCCTTTCTAACTATCGATAGGACCCCCCTTAGAAGTTCTTCAATACTTTTAGAGGGCTTAAACAAGGGGACCCCATTTTCCCCTACTTTTTTTTATCATTTTTGTTGAAATCCTTGGGAGGAATTTTATGGCTCTGATGTAATAAGGTCGTACAAGTGATCACAGACGAGAATAAGATTAGATTTTGGGAGGATAATTTGACTAGTAACCCTCTTTGTCAAACTCAATATAGTTCAATGATGAATTCTCATATAAACATGATTGGTACATGGTTAAGTAACTATATAGATAACAATGGAAAATGGAGAAAACTTGATCAGATGATCTTGAACCAAAATCTTGTCTAGGAGGTTTAGAGCATGATGGAAAGAACCTGGATGCCAACCTTTCCTACTAAGGATTCTATTATTTGGGAGTTGCATGACTTAGAATAGTTTAATGCTAAATTTTCTTACAATACTATTATTGAAAATTACAAGTGTAGGGACTGGAAATATGTATTAAATTCATGCATAATCCCAAAAGTTAACTTATTTTGATGTGTGGATGGGATTTTTAGCATAGATTTTGGATCTAGTGGTTTTTTTGTAGCGATGTGTGGATAAAGAGAATATATGTGTTGATGTAAAAATACACTCTGAGTGCCTGCATATAAAGGCCTCTAGAATGCTTCTAGAATGAGCTAGAAAGCACTATGAGATAAGCATGACAACTAAGCATACATCCAAAAAAGGTGGATTATCCTTTATGTAGATCAAAGGATAAGTATGACAAGATAGGTGCAAACTCTAGTATTGTCAACAAATCAATACATAAAAGTATGCTAACTCCTAGCTGATGATTAATTAATAATACATTTATCCTACGTAAACTTAAGTAAAGTGTAAATAAAAATTATTTACAAAAACAACCCCCCTAAGTGCAACTTAGGGGAATGCACTTAAGCTCACAAAATCTATGATGAAATGTATAATGGGTCCTAGAAATTAGGCCATGTTAGGTACCCATGTAAAAATGCAATGAAATGCAATGCAATCTCTGTAAACCAAAGACAATAGAGAAAACCCAATGGGAAAAACCCTACTCCAAAAAGAGATAGAACAAACATGCTGAAAAAACATGAAGGAAGGAAGGCCTCAATAAGACCCCACAAAGACAACTTTTGTAATCCCAAGCATAGCTTAGAAATGGCTCAAGAGACTCTCTCAAAACCATAAGTACAACCAGTAACCCCATGAGAGGGAGAAGAGACACTGAAGCCCCCCCAAAATGATGGAGCCCCTATAGAAAGGATCAAACCAATGAAACTCCAGTGCAAAAGAAAAAAGGGAACCCTTAAATGAGAGGTGAAACTAGAAGGCCTAACTGATGCTCAAAGGAGAAAACATGAGGATCTTGAAAGGGAATACCCAAGGTAGGTGTGCTGAAACTATCATGAATGTCCTTTGTAGAATCCTCAACAAGTGCACTTGGAGGCTCGATGAATGGAATTGGAGGTTTAGGAAAAGTTGAAGAAAAATCTCGTTGAAGAGAAAAGACCTCAACTAGATGTGGTGTGGGATTCAAAGCAGTGATCTTGGGAATAATACAAAGGTTCAAGTATCCTGACTACACCAAATGATGCTCTCACAAAAGAGAAGAGTTGTTCTTCAACAATGGAGATGGTAGACCAAAGTGTGAGAAGGTGTAGAGATGGGTGGAATGATCAACTAACCTTGTAGCAATAAGGCCTGCTATTGAACTATCTCAAATGAAGACTAAATCTATAGTGAACTCAACTACCTTCCCTAATCCATTGCATGTAATCTGAGAAACTTAGAGAGGGTTTGTCGACAAAGATGGAAAATACAGTACATCATTGAATGTGCCATCCTAAATGCCAACTGGACCTTTCCTATAAACTATTAGGGTAGTTTTATTCCCCATGAGAATATTAGGAATGAGAGAAGCCTCAATAGTGGATAAAACACCTTGAGAAGATGTCATATGGTGAGAAGCACTTGAATCTAGTATCCAAGGGACCTAAGAAGGCGATCCAATGGATTCCCATAATGCATGACCTTGTCCAAAATCTAGTGTAGATGTGGAAGAATACTGAAAGGTAGACCCGTGTGAGGTAGAAAAGGATGGAGAGGAAACAGTGCTCTTTTGAAGAAGAGCTTACAAATCTGCAATATATTTCTCATAACCATCAAATCTCTTCTTAAAATAATGTGACTCATCATGAGGTCCTTTTTGATAATAGGAATGGGTAGGAATCTTAGTCTTCTTTTTCTCATTCTTCTTAGAAGAAGATAATGGGCCAGTAGATTATTGAGAAGAGGAATCTAATAGCTGCTTCAGCTTCTGCTCCTGTGTATCCTTGGCTAGCAATGCCTATGACTGTGAACCTATAAGTGAATCCATCTAAGTTATCTTGGACTACTCATGAGTTAACCTATCACAAAATATCTCAAAAGAAGGCATCTGATGTATGGTACCCAAGGCATCCATAGTGGAGTAGAAACTGGAAAAGAAGATTTGATATTGTCCTCACAACTTTGAGAGTATCAAAAGGATACACTCATCATCTTTCTTTCTTTTCCCACATCCTTGCAAAACTATACATAGAGATTTGAACTTCATCAAGAAGTCTTCAATGGTGGGAAAGCTAGCAGGTGTCAAAGAAGTCAACCTACATCAAGCTATAGAGGCTAAAACGTATTCACTGTGCCAAACAACTTGTAAAACTTGGTCCAAATAGCTCGAGGAGTGGTCAAACCATCCAAGTGAAATAGTAGACTATCAGAGATGTTTAGTACAATCAATCCCATGATGGCTTCATTCATTTCATTTCTGCATTGAAAAACCTCAAAAAGATGCTGAATGATAGGTTGGTTCTCATCCAAACATGATCATAAGCCTCGTGACATAAGAAGTTGAGTCATTTGTGCTTTCTAGGTGTGATAGTTGTGTGGCATGATCTAGGTCACAGAAGGATCCAATATTGAGAGAAGACGATGGAAGCAAAAGGTTCTAGTCTGAAGTAAATTATAGAAAAGAAAATGCTCCCCCCCACAATGTTTAAAGATATCCCTCAAATACCAAAGAAACAACTATAGAAAGCACAAAAATTGAGAAAAGAACCTGGATTTTGGATTTAGAGAGAGAGGAAACTAGAGCCTCTATTCCAATACCGAAAATAGGAGCTCAATATTACTCCAAACTTATTCTAGATCTAGAAAGTAGACAATAAATCAAGCACTTTTTTTAAAAATAGCATTGAAATATGTGTCCATATGAGCCCGAACAATGCCTTTGAAGTTGCAAAAAATGGGATTTGTCATCTTCAAAAATATTTAGGAATAGAGATCTCAAACAACTTGCACCAATGTGTAGATCATGAAATCCTACCCCAAAACAAAACAAAATTCTTAGAAAATGGATTCCATATGAGGGAGATATCACTATTTGAAAATCACCTCTATAGTTATTTGTTTCTGAATCACTTCCATTGCACCTCCAAAAAATAAAGAAAAAAGCTTTAAAAATGTTAGATATGTTATGTCAAAGCCTATTTCTCTTTTTGCTCCAAATACTAAACAAACTACAATAGATCTAGCTCTGATACCATGTAGGATTTGAGAAAATATGCAAATCAAATCCACAAGCACTCAAATCACCTGCACATAGAAAACCTATCACAGAGAAGAAAAAGACAAGAGGAGGCAAGGGTTTCATCTAAAAATATGGAAATTGTATTCTCAGATAAAGAAAATTGTACAAATACATAAGGAGTGTCTATTTATAAAGTCCTCTAGAATGAGCTAGAAAGCGCTAGGATATAAGCATGACAACTAAGCATACATCCATAAAAGGTGGATTATCCTCCACATAGATGAGAGGATAAGCATGACAAGATAGGTGCAAACTCCAGTGTTTTCAAAAACTCAACACATAAAAGCATGCTAACTCCTAAATGACGATTAATAAATAATGCATTTATCCTAAGTAAACTTAAGTAAAGTGTAAATAGTAATCATTTAAACTAATAGCTGGCATCGAAGGATGGGTACTAGGACTCATTATGATTTTTGGTGTTCTATGTCTCTTGCTTGTGATTATTATTTGGAAATTTTGTAATTTGTGAGACTATAGTTTGGACTATTTCATTCTCAAATTTCTCTCTACCATCTTCCTTGCCATTTTTAGTCTACATTATGGGAAAGCTAGGGTAATGTAGGTGTCCTCTAAAGATTTCATTGAGGATTTAGGTGAGAATGGAGAAATTGGTTGGAATCTTGTTCACATTGAGCTAAACACCATTGAAAAGTATAATGAGGATACTTTGACATATTTGAAAGAGGGTGGTAGGTTTCCTTTTATGTAGTATATAGAAGGCTATGATTAGTCAATGTCCATGCAATTTGTCAACACATGGAACAATATGATGCAACACAAGGTAGGAGAATCCCCAAAAGGAGATTTCCTAGCCCCCAAAAAATAACCACGCTGTTGAATATACATAATAATGTTTAGAGATTTAGATCTAGAATAATACTAATTCTCATAATAAGATTTTCATCCAGGGTTACAACCAAATACAAAGAAATTATAATAGTAATTTTGCAAGACCTCGTAAGATCCAAACCCTAGCTAGCTTAGATCCATACTATAGTAGAAACCCCAAGAAGAATCTAAACTTGTGCTTGCAAACCACCAAGCAACTTTCTTATCTTTCCAAGCCATAGCTACTAGCTCTGCTAACAAACTTCTCCCTTCTCAACTACTCTTCTTCTTCATGTTGGATCCCATGCTGAATGAAAAATGACTCTAGACTCCACAAGACTCTCTACTTGTACTAAACCAATCCACAAGTTGGCCTAGCATTTAAAATCTACATTAAATAAGAGTAGAAGCAAGAAGTTAGGTCTCAATTCTACGGAAGTCTTTGGATTGAGATTATGCTCATTTAGAAATGGGCACCCATATTAGGCTTAGGTGCCCAATCTAAAATTCAAAAAATGGTCAAAATTTAGGTGCCTACTTTTTATTTTCAAAAAATGGGTACCCATTTTTGAAAAAATAAAAAAATTAACTTTTTAAAAAATGGGTACCCATTTCTAAAACATTGGGTACCCAATTTTTACTTTTAAAAAACAGGTGCCCATTTTTTAAAAATTCAAATTTTTATTTTTTTGAGAATTTTAAATGCATTTTCACTACCGATTTTACTTTTTCAAAATGGGCACCCATTTTTTGAATGTGAAATAACAAGTGCCCATTTCTTACAACATTGGGCAAGATTTTTTTCTCCTACCTTAGATTTTGGTTCGGGATAGGCTTCGTGAGACGAAGCATATGCCTTGACCTCTCAAGATTTGGCTAAGGCATTGAACTAACAAATTCACACCTTGCCATGATTTTTAGAGGGTCTTTCTAATCAAATTTTTTTACAAAACAAAAACCCATTAGAGTTCTAACTATTTTGATTTCAGAAGTATGAACTTTTAAATGTTATGATTTTATTTACTATTTTAACATGATTTTTAAATCAAAGGTGGTACCTAAATGTAAATTAGCGAGGTTCACTAAAACTTTAATGACTTTTTTTAATGATATTTTTTAAATTAATTTATATTTTATCAATCTACATACAATTCTTTTGAAGTTAAAAAAATTTGAAAAAAGTGAATTTTTAATCAAATTATGGTGTCCATCCATGAGAGGTTTTAAAATTTAGCTTTATAGGAAATAAAAAATTAATAATAAAAGAATTATTCAATAAAAAATTAAGAAAGAATATTATCACCAATACTCGGTGTATTAGGTAACTTCCTTTAAAAGGATTTACAAAAATTCATTTATTTGTGTCAAATTATGGTGTTTGTACACAAGTGTGGTATGGTCCTAAAATAGGCATTTGAAAAAGTGATTTTTAAAGATCCATACCAAAAGAAAAAAAATCATATGGGTACACAAATAATTTACATATTCAAAAAGTAGATTCTAAACACTACAATTTTTATTTCTGAAGTTTTTTTTATATTAAATTTCTAAATACCTCAAATTTTGACATCAATTGACAAGAAATTTCAAAAATAGGAAAAATACTTCCACTTTTTGCCCAAAAGTGAGACCCAACTTCTTGTACTTACCTAGACTTTCATTAAATACACCTCCAAGCCACAAGTTAGCTTGGCAACAAACATGAAATAGGAAACTTTCCATTAACTTCTAAAATGTCACCTTGGTAAATGAAATTCATTTTTCCCTTCTTTTCTCCACTATTATTTTTATTATTATTATTTCCTCTAATTTTCATCAATTTCTCTCTCCTCTACATTTTTTTTTGTAAATTTAAATCATGCCCCATTTTATTTTGTGATGAAAGATGCTCCTTTATCAAACTCTCCAAGTAGACAAAAAAGTATGTCCCATACTTTGATGCCAAAAGAAATATCTGCACACAACTGCATCTTCACCAAAGGTTTCTAATCCATCCCAGGTAAAAGAAAAATCTGAAAATCAACCATCTATGCTTCATCTACTCAAGCATCTAAATCAAATGAATTTTAGCAACCCAATCAACAAGCTCACTCTGAGTAATAGATTGAACATAATGCTTCACCAACAATCTATGCAACTAATCACAACCACCAACAACAATATCCTCAAACATTAGATCCATGTTAACAACATAAGGTAACTCCCAAACTAAATCAACATGTAAGATCAAATCCACAATAAGAGGAACATGAAAATCCTCAGCCACATTAATGTTGGTTGATAGTTTGTCCTATTAGATTTTATACCTTGCCTCTTTGATTCCCAATATTTTGGATACACAAAAGGATGTTTACCAACAAATGGGTCAATGTAAATATTCTATCACTACCCTCTAAATTACTTAGGTAAAGCTCCCTATGATTTACAATTATATGCAATGAATATGTTTTTATAAGATCAAAAGTTTTAAAATTATAACCTCTTAACCTGAGAGAAATAAAGGATAACCAAATTGTTTGTAGGTACAAAAAATTAAAGAAAGATGGATTTCAATAACCTATCACACCCAATGGAATGACTATAGTAGATTATCTTGAGATTTCTAACCCTTACTTCTATTCAAAATGCAGATTAACCATCTAAATGTAGAAGAAGAATGAAGAGGCATGCACATGAGAGAAAATGGAATTGCTTTCACTCCCAACCTTGAATGAAATAGAATCCAACCAATAACTAATAGATTCATACACATTTATCTTTCATTTCCCAATGAAATTATCTATCATGATATTAAATTAACAAGAGAAGAAACAAAATCATATATGAAGAAAGTAAATAGAATCACCTTCACTGTAATTATCAAAATGAAATAGATTCCATATGATTATCAGAAAATCACATATGATTGTCTTTCAATTCTTAATGCAGACCTAATCTATGCATGGGCAATAAAACATGACAAGCAAATAGGGTAAATGGAATTATAGACCAATTCACCATCAAGTTTTCCCACCTTTGTATTGTTAAATGAGGTTACATTTATAGTTTTTTGTCATCCCTCAATTCCACAGAGAAATAGTCACAAAATAGAAAAGAGAATAAAATATGAAATTATCTAATGATATGAACACGTGGAATCCTTTCCATTGATGATTATCAAGTCATAGTACTTCTAGAAACACCTGATGAGTGTTTAGCTTCATGCAATCTTAGGAATCTTTTAGAAAATCATTGTTTTCTTCATATTCTATTGTTTCATGCCAAGTATGTATTATTTTTATTCTAACGATCACTGTAGTTTTGAATTCAGGTCATTAATCTTAAACCAACAATCACGATTAAAATATTATAACCCTTCCTTTATAACTTCCTCTGTGGGTCCCTCGGTGTACATGTGTTGAACTATTGATATGTCACTATGAATAAAAATCAAGCAACTTTATATAGCAATGTAGTGATAAACATAGATCTTCTTTTGATCTAACAGTAATGATAAAAGATATTTAACTCTTTGTTTACTTTGCTTTGTGGGTCCACTTTCCAACTATGCATGTCGTGTCAGACAGGTAGAATGGTTTCATTGCTTGGAGAATCTGACATTAACCTTTTCACTAGGTTGCAACTTAGCATGTCTTTGATCTCTATGTTTTTTCTCTATCTCAACTTTGACCATGATGCAACCTTAACCTAGGATTTGTGTTAATCATTAACAACCATGCAATAACCATAGATTTCCAAGATCGAATGGTTAAGATTCAAAAATGCCTTAACTATCCTTTTTCTTCTACAATGTGGTTCCATCTATTCCATGTGTCCAATTATTCTTATGTCACTTTAGTTATTCTATGTGTAACTCTCCATGGCAACATGACGATGAACATAGATCTATTTGTGATCTGACGATTAATGGAATGCATTATTGAATACTTATATTTATATCATTAATACATCATCCGTTGATCTACTCTTTATTGATGATTTGGATTTGGCCTTCTAAACCATTTGACTTGTCAACTAGCCAATGGTGTGCATTCTTTCATTCATTTGACTTTTTTCCACCACACAGTTTATTATAATTGCATTTGAACCGTTCATGTACTCAATCAATGACACATATTTTCCTAACTTCATATTTTGACTTCAAGAAGGTTTTGAATGTTTTCTTTTGCATGAATTACTTCTTCTGCTTACTGATCTGAAATGTCCCTTTCTCTAATTTTATATGATATTTCAAGCCTCAAATCAAATTTTTAAAATCAAACAACCAATATTTCAAAGATCCACCAATTTCTCAATAAACCCCAAATCGGGTATGCCAGAAATAGTGCCAAAAGCTTCACAACTTCACCTATTATTAATAAATCTGAAAGTGGACATTTTTACAGAAATTTGAGCAGAATAACAGCCTATAAAATGACATTTTCAGATCTTTATAACATTCACACAATAGCTCTCAAACAGAGGACAAAAACAATGCTCATCGAGCTCCCGTAAATAGCACAAAATAGCTCGAAATCACCACAAAAACTTAGTAATCTATCATAGAAGAATAATCATATCCAAATACATATATTCAGCTCTATTTTAACATTAAAAAGTCTGATATACAGCAGCAACCCAAACTGATATGAAATATTCAACCGGAAACACCAAACTCTTACAAAAAATACACTTGAAAACTCACAAATCTGCACTGTTCAACACAAAGGAAAACTCTGCATGAGCATGCACATGGAATGGCTTCAAAATCCTATCCTTAGACTTCCTAGAAACCTACAAACTCCTATTCTTGGGTCTCCTTCTTCACAGGTTTGGCAACCTCTGAAGAACAACAAAGCAATGCGCAAAAATCAAGTTCTGCAATCAACCCAAAATGCCTCCAAACCCCTTAAAAGAGGGCATAACCCTAACTCACATCCAAGAGGGGTTAATAAAACATATTTTAATAATAATTTTCATTTATTAGTCCATTAGCTTCCAAAGATTATCCCCTTTTTCTGAAACTTCACCTTTTTGGGCCTACCTGCCTTAGTAAAGATTATTATTTTTAATTATTTGAAAAGGGGACATGACATGATCTTGCTCATCTACAATGCCTTCCATGGAAACCACAATGTAACATTGAATCTTTGTCTTCATCATGGTTAGGAACAAATCAATAGAAGATCCAGACCTTCTCATTGGGATGACACATAAAAACCTCCCAAATCTTAATCACCTAGCTTTGGACTGATGCACTTGCCATATGATTTCCCACATCAGGTTAGCTCAAAGGAATGATGAGAAGAAAGGCTATCGTATGGGCAATCTAGACTCAAACTCAAGACATTGACACTTGACTTGAAACCTTAAAGTAAAAGATATGAACTGAAACTTGGGAAATAATTAGCATCAAGTGAATTCATACCAGCAACATCTAACTCTACATCAGTAGAAACATCCATATGTGAATTCTCACAATAAAAAATCTCATCATCTACAATAATATGCTTTATAACTTTCATGTTAGATCCATCAACTGATCAAGAAAAAAATATGTCCTTTCCAATCTCATCAAGGTTAAGAACCTCTTTGGTAAGTTCATGTATTTCAACAACAACCACAATTTCTTTGCAGGTTTCATATCAAACTCTACAAATTGATCAACAAAACCAACCACACATACCTCTTCACCTTTAGTGAACTCATACTTTACCTCTTCCTAAACAAAAAATTGTTTTATACTTTGAACAATCATCTTAACTAAGTAGACCACTCTCTTCTAGATTGGTGGACTCTATCTCCAGAAGTCTTTACAAAACTCAACTATCCCTTCCTTAATTTGATTGGTCAAACTAGCTTCCAATTGAGTAAAAATCTATAAAATCTTCTTCTCTAATACATTAGAAAGATATATAATCTTCTTAGGTTCAAATCTTCTTGGAGGAATCTTCTAAGATCTCCTCAAAGACTCTACAACAAATCTACGCTCTTAAAAATCACCAACCAAATCATACTTTTACTCAACAAGATCAACCTTCCATTTTCACAACCATCTCTTCATATCGATATCCATCTACAAGCCCTTTGTAGTTGTAAATTAGAAACATGATCAACTACCTCACAACAAAGAAATTTAGGAATCTAGAAGGAACAATCCACCACAAGATTGAACTTTTCTCTAATAATCTTCACCCTAGGTCTTGGTGTAAACTGTCTCAACTATGGTGATTTTTCTACACACTTATAAAATATAGCTCTGATACCACTTGATTCAATACAAGGTAGGAGAATCCCCAAAGGAGATGTGCTAGAACTTAGCAATTAGCCACATAGCAGAACATACACAATAACACATAGATTTAGATCTAGAATAATACCAATTCTCATAATATAATCATAAGATTTTCATTCAGCATATCTAATTGTAAGGCCTTCTAGGTTATAGCCAAATAAAAAGCAATTACAATAGTAATTCTATAAGACGTTACAAGATCCAAAACCTAGCTAGCCCAGATCCACACTCTAGTAGAAACACCAAGAAGAATCTAAACTTCTGCTCGTAGGCCACCAAGCAACCTTCTTATTTTTCCAAGCCATAGCTACTAGGTCTACTAAAAAATTTCTCTCTTCTCATCTACTCTTCTTCTTCATGCTAGATCCCATGTTGAATGTGTAGAATTTGATGAAATCAAAATTCACAACTTGCCAAGATCACCTACAGGCAAATAACCTACTAAAGGGAAACCAAAGAAGGAAGAGGTGGAGCTTGGAAAAACTAAACAAAATGAGAGAGAAGATATTGCAAACAAAGAAAAATGTATTTCTATACAATATACCTTGAAAATGAGTTGAGAAACACAATGAGAGAGCCCAAATAAAAGGCCTCAAGGAAGCTTTTAGAACAAGCTAGAAAGTGCTAGAAGATAAGGTTGACAACTACGCATACATCCATAAAAGGTGGAATATCCTCGATCAAGGTGAGGAGATAAGTATGACTTAGATAAGAAAAAACTCTTGTGTTGTCAACAACTCCTAGACTAGAACTAATAAATAAATACATTAACCTAAGTAAACTTAAGTAAAAGGGTAAATAATTATTATTTACTCTAACACCCCCCCTTAAGTGCAACTTAGGGGAATGCACTTAAGCTCACAAAAGCTAAGATGAAATGCAGAATGGGTCCTAGCAACAAGACCATGTTAGGTACCCATGTACAATGCAAAGAAATGCAACCTCTGAAAATGGGGAAAGAGGGAAAACCTCATGGGAAAAATCCTCCCCAAAAGAGGTAAGAAAACCTAGTGAAGGATTGAAGAAGCCTCCAACTAGAGGAATATCCCAGAAATAGGAACAAAGAAGATCATGAAGAGCATCATTGAAGCATGAAGATGTTGCAAACTCTATCATCAGAAAGAAACTACTTATCTGAAGAAACTCCATGGAAGAAGAAGGCATGAACTGCGCATGTCTATATGGTAGATGATCCATCTCACTAAAATGCATAGGTAGCTAGCCACTACAATCACCTAGTATATAGTAGCAAGTACTAAATACATAGTTCACACTATTGAACCATCGAACCAAGGAAGCATTAGAACAATAGAATAACCTCCGCTTAATGCAAACGGGGTGAGATGATAGGCAACTAAAAAAGTGGGCAAAAATCCTTTGTAGAAAGAACTAAGAACAATGGGAGAGTTGAAGAGGTACAAACACCTATAAAGGCATGATCATTGATGTTGCATGGGGCTAAAGGGATACTCACTTGACAAAGGAAAAGGGCATAAAAATGGTAACAACTATTCCCCCGATGGTGCTTTATAATATAGTGCAAGTACAACTATCTCAAAACAACATTCTTGAACCTAAAATGCAAGAGTAGCACTTTATCTTAGTGTGTTTGCATAAAGATGCTTACAAATGATACCAATAATGATCAGAAAAAGAAAAAATCTAATACAATAGATAGTACAAACCAAAATTAAAGATCTCGTGCCATCAAAACAATCTGCAGACCTACACCAATGTCTCTATCTCGGAACTAGATTTCCAGTGCTTCTTTTAGATCGAAAAAATACCTTTGTATGCTCAAGTTATGGCCAAAAAACCTCAAGTAGGTCAAAAAGGACCCTAAAGGAGAGGTAGGAAGGTGTTGATGCAATGCTGACATCATATTGATGTTAGAAAATCACTAGATTAAAATTGATGGCCAGGGGTCATCACAAAAAAAAAGGGCCATGTGGAAATGCCAGATGGTAGGATGTTGATGTGGTGGGTGACATGGTAGGGTCCACATGGCAGATGCCAACATGGCACCCATGCCATGTGACACCCATGAAATGTGCCAAGTGTTTGCTGCAGGAAACTCCACATGGCAGTAGCTGGTGATTAGGCATTGGCCGTAGGTGGGCGAAATGCAAGTAGAGGAGCCCTGACAGAGGTGGTAGGAAATGGAGGTGCCACCGAGGTGGGTGGTGGGCCAGCCAGATGGTGGTGGTCATGGAACAGCTACCCCATTGCTGTGTTGCTAGCAGTAATGACATTGGGCTACACGTTGGTGGCATCACAGTGGCCCCATGATGGCACATTGGTGGCCCACCCTTTTTTATTTTTCTCGCAAAAAATTTTGTATGGCCACCCAAGGGGGTAAAAAAAATTGCCTCTCGGATCAACTATGTCCAAAATGGACAACTTTTATATGGATATTAACCACAAAAAGCCTTTTGAACTTAATGAAAATGTTCGTTTAGGATCAAAGTGCTTCAAAAAATCACAAAAAAAACTAAGGTTTGTGTCTCTGAATTGCGGCTTCAAAAAGCCTTTAGATAAGTAGTAGCAGGGAGGCTCTGATACCATGTAGAAGTTGATGAAAGCCAACTTCATAGCTTGCCAAGATTACATGCATGCAAATAACCTATCGAAGGGAAACCAAAGAAGGAAGAGGTGGAGCTTGGAAAAACTAAATGAATTGAGAGAGAAGATATTGCAAACAAAGAAAAATGTATTGCTATACAATATGCCTTAAAAATGAGTTGAGCAATACAATGAGAGGGCCCAAATATAAAGGCCTCAAGGAAGCTTGTACAACAAGGTAGAAAGTGCTAGAAGATAAGGTTGACAACTAAGTATATGTCCACAAAATGTGGAATATCCTTGATCAAGGTGAGGAGATAAGTATGACTCAAATAGGAACAAACTCTCATGTTGTCAACAACTCTTAGACTACAACTAATAAATGAATGCATTAACCAAAGTAAACTTAAGTAAAATGGTAAATAACAATTATTTACTCTAACATGAATAATGACAAGCTAGACTCCACAAGACATTCTACTTATATTAAACCAAGACACAAGGGTAAAAGCACAGATCTGTGTCACCGTTTGTGATACCAAAACATGTTTTGGTCAAATCTCATTTCTCTATCAAAACTAAAAAGTTTTCAAAAACTAAAAATACCCTTTTATAGATCTCAGATTTAATATCATCATTACATAAAATTTTGAGTGTTTTGATTAGTTATAATATGTTATAATCTCAAAGTATTATAAGTCAATGTTTCAACATTTCAGAAGATGCTCTCTCAAAAAAGGGAAAAAAATAGTAAATCATATCAAAAAAATTTAAAATTTATATTTATGTCTAGAGGAGAGAATCCTCTTTAAGAATATGTAATTTTTTTCAAGAAGGTATAGATTTGATAGGTAAGTTTTGACGGGAGGAAAAAACTGTTGGATTCTGATAAGGTCAAACTTGAATACTTATAACAAAGAAAATATACATCAAAAATAATTATTTCTTTTTTTGTGCACTAGCTATACATGTCATCTATAAGATATTTTCAAATTAGAACAAAAAAAGATGATTTGCATATACTTGTTTGACGGGAACTACACCCTATATTTTTATAGTTAAAAAAGGGACTTCAAAATAAAATAAAATGAATAAATTCCTACTCAAAAAAATTATAAAAATTATAGGCATAAAATTCATCCAATTCTACACATTTCATCAATTTACATCATCTTCATATTTTAAACACAAATACCATTTTTTTTGTCACTAACGTTGAAATGTCACATTTTGATATCATGTTTCTTTATAAAAGGTGATACAGGTTTGTGGTTTTACCCACAAGTTGGCCTAACATAAAAAAACATTAAATAAACACTATCATTAAATTCACCTTTAAGCCACAAGTTGGCTTGGAAGAAAATAGTAAATACATGTGAAATAAGGAACTTTGCACTAACTTCTAAAATTCCACCTTGGTAAATGAAATTCATGTTTACCTTCTTTTCTCCATTATTATTTTTTCTCTAATTTTCATCACTTTCTCTCTCTTCCAATTTTTCTTTTATAAATTTAATTATGTCCCGTTTTATTTTGTGATGCAAGATGCTCTTTTATCACTATAGGTGGATTATTGTTAATGGGATCTCATTTGAGATCAATGAAGTCATTTTGAAAGTTGGCAACCTTTCCTTGGATAGCCAAAAATGTTGAAATTAGACAAGGGTTTTGGATGGAGTCACCCTCAACCAATTCTTCTACCCTAGTGAGAGTCTAGGTCATTACCATGGTGAATGGCCTTGCCTAATCCCTAGAAAGAGGCATGTTAAATGCCATCATGTATTCCATCACTTTGGTGGGTAGGTTCCATATTTTTTACTACTATCACTTCCCCATTTTGAACCATTTTAGGATCCATGATCTCATTTTGTTCCACTATCTTATTCTATACTCTATGGAGGATAATATCCTAAAGGTTAGGAAAAAGATCAAAGAGGTTAAACTTCTACAATCTCCTTCATCAGGACTTTGCATTCAAATTGTTCAATTTCCACAAATGCCTCTACCTTCCCTATCCTTTCAATGTCTAGGTTGTTCTCTCTAATTTGGCTATATTCACCTCGAACCCTCAAATTTATAATGAGTTTATGTCTATTGTAGCTACTAAAATCCCTAAGATCTTTATGCACCATATTCTAAAATAAAATAAAATAGAGAAGTATGATAATGTTGTAGATTTTGATGTGGAAGTAGAACAGAGAAGATGGAGGTCCCTTAGAAACAAGAAAAAACTAGTGAAAATGGAATCCAAGGCCAAGCATGAGTGCTCTATTAGTTTGGACTCCACTAGTAGTGGTAAAAGAAAACCCCCACAAAATAAGGCAGAAAAAGAAGTCTTTTAAGAAAAAATGCATTTAGGGTGATGAACATGAAAAGATTAGTGAAGGGGAAGAGGGAGAGGTTAGCCCTTCTGTCAATCAATTAAGCCCTATGACATCCCATGTTTTAGACAACTTCAAAAATGATAATCCTAATAATTTCAAATGGTTGGGTGAAAAGGGAGAGATCTTCACTTCCCCTCCTTGTCAACATGAGAAGGACAAGAAAAGCAAGGTCAATGACCCCCAGGTGACCCCCAAAGGTGAAAACTAGAATCAAGAAGAGAAATTTCCCATCCTAGAGAGAAGCCTTAAGAATTTGGAGGAGAGGCAAGCAATTGTTGAATAGAGACTTGATTATGTAGTCAAGTTTGCAGTTAGAGAACTATGCACTTGGAAAATTTGACTCTTCACCTGCTTCATGTCGAAAAACAATGTCTTAGTGTTGTGGCATGGGTGGACACCATAGATTATCTATACAGGTTTTTGGTTGATGATTAGCTAGAGCTTATGTTGATTAGCTGGAGCTTCTGTTGGACAAGCCAAAGGAAAAGGAGAAGAATAAGGAGAGCTAACTCCCCTCTTTGTTTTAGGTTTTTGTTATTTTTTTGTTCTAGCACTCGGCCCATGTGGGCTTAGTTCATGGTGCTTTTCTAGACTCTATGTATTTACTTATTCTTTATAGTTTATGTTTATGACTACTTGTAGTTTACTAGTTATTGATAAATATTGTGATACTCTTATGTGGGGGTTTTTGAAAATAAGAAAATGGGTAGGTTAGTATATTCTGCATCTAACTATTAGTTTTTTTAAGAGCATTTTGTTTCCTAGGTCAGCCCCTATTTTTGGCTACTTTTTAATTTCAGAAACTATTCACGAGAACTTTAAAGGAAAAGTTAGAGAGACATAAAAGCCTATGTTAGAAATGTCTTTGATATCTATTGATATCATTCTACAAATTTTTGATATAATATTTCCAACTGAATTATGTTTGAGTAATATACTATTCACTAGATAATTACTATACAATTTACTATATATTTTATATACAAACAACTTTAAACAATAACATTAGATACATTTAATGTTCATACATAATCTCTAATTTATATATTGTTCAAATGTTAATCATGTTCAATTTATTTATTTCACATTTTTACTAATATTTGGATCTATTATTATTGTTATCTAATATTTAATTTTATTTTAGACAAGGGACATTGCAAAGCATTATTTGAGATTATTTTAGATTCAATTAAATCAATAGACAAAACTTGATTTTTATTTGAATCTTGAATCCAAAATGATCTAATTTTGAAAAATATCTAATGTAAATACATCGATGTGTTGGATCTATTCCAGGTAAGTGAGCAACAAGTTGCTCATGTGTACCTCAAAGCTGTGGAGAGTTCATACTTCAATAGTTCTGATAATGTAAGATTGGAAACCTTACATTAAGAAAAGAGTTATAGCTAGTAGATAAAGAGAGATCAACTCAAATATTTACTTTCTTGATAACAAATTCATGGTATCATTTGCACAGGTGGTGAAACTTGTGGATGAGGTTGAATGTATATTCATTAAATATTTTACAAAGGATGATCGTAAAAAGGCCATGAAATTTCTTAGGCCAAAGCAAATCAAGGATTCTCACACTGTAACATTTTTCATTGGTATGTATACCTCTGACAATTACTAGAACCAACCATTGAATTTTAATTTACCTTTCAAACAAGATGGTGATAATTTAAGAAATGGTGCAGGGTTATTCACAGGATGCTTTTTAGCTTTGTTTATGGGTTATGCCATACTTGCCCATTTGAACAAAATGTATACAGATCCTACACACTCTAGTTATATAGAAATTGTCTACCCAGTTTTCAGGTTAGATTTTTATCACTCTTTTTTGTTAAAATTTTAGTTTTAAAGTATGTTGTAAATTTCATTGTATATTTTAAATTTCATTTTTTTGACAATATATTTGAAATTATATTAATACATGTGGTTTATTAAAAAATTAATATATATTTCTACATAGTATACATTCTATATTCTGATTTATTTAAATGATTTATAAAATTTCATTCAAATTTATATTAAGAATTATCTATTAGTGTGAGTTCAAACACAGAACTTAGATGAATCAAATCCTATAAATCTATAATAGTCAAATACAAATTGCAAATCTTGATTTTTTTATTTCATCTAGCTTTGAATTGTATAGACTTCACATATAAAATTGTGTAGTCAAAAGCTTTGATCTATCCAACTAGCATATTTATTTTAAATCATATTAAATAATAAGTTTTATCATAAAAGTTAATGAGAACTTAGATGAGTCATCTCCACAAGTCAAAATTTAAATTATAACATTTAAATTATCTTTACTAAATAATTATCAGCTTGATAGAATCACATTATAAAATTGATTAAAGTGTTTCGGTGTTTGTGTGGATGGATTTGTAGCATGTTTGCATTGTTAAATCTGCATATATTCGTCTATGGATGCAATATCTTCATGTGGAGGAGCGCAAGAATCAACTATAGCTTCATATTTGAATTTTCACCAAATAAAGATCTGAACTACAGAGATGTGTTCTTAATGTGCTCAACTCTAATGACTGTGGTGGTGGGAGCCATGGTTGCCCATCTCACACTACGCGCCAAGGGATTCTCTCATGTTGAAACTGATGCCATTCCTGCCTCCTTATTGCTGGTATCTATTCTACTAGCTATTTTTTCAGTTTTACTCTCATATTTACTTACTTCAACCATTGATTTGCACTTACACCAACCAAATTTGTTTGTATGATCGGCAGGTTTTCATTTCTCTGCTCTTTTGCCCTTTCAATATTGTTTATAGATCCACTCGCTTTCTCTTCCTCAAGGTTATGAGGAATATCATTCTTGCACCCTTATACAAGGTATGCAATTGATAAGCAAAAATTAGTTTGCATGTAACTTTTAAATAAATTTTATCAATCTATATTTCATGGCGATGATTCATATATATTCATCTCACGAGATAGAGATAATTAAGTCATTATTAGCATTGCTAATTTCATGATTCAGTCTTATAATATAATAGTTCAATTGTTTAATGAAAAATTATTTGTGATTTTATATCAATTTCATGAATTCATACTTCATAAATAATAGTATATACAAACTCATCTCATGATAGTGAAATAAATATGATTAGAGAATTATTTTTAATTTCTATATGTTGGTTTACAATATTGATATCAAGATTCAATCTTTTAATATAAGAATTTAATTTTATGATTAGAATTCACTTAGACAATGCATGAATCAATTGTATTCCCCCATATTTCATAAATTACAGATCATATAAACCCATCTCATTAGAATGAAAGAAATATAATTGGCCAACGAATCATCATTGCTACCTTCTACTTGTTAGGGTGTGATTTGGATATCAAGAATCTCTTTTGTCGCATAAGAATTCATTATCATTTTTAGGATTCATTTGCATATTTTTTTATTCAATAAATGGTAGTTCATACAAACCTGACTTATGAATATAAAAAATATAATTGATTGTTGTATCATCTTTGTTAACTTATTCAATCTTGTTCTCTAAATATCAAATGAATAATTAGATCTTACTTGTATGTGTTTTCAATCAAATAGTTCGCAAACTCATCTTGTGAAAATAAGAGATATAATTGTCTTATATATTATCATTATTAGCTTATATTTATCAAGTTACGATAATTAATATTAGCGGATTCAATCCTCACACTTAAATAATTAGAGTTCCCATACACAATTTTAAATCAAATTCATCAATCCTTATTTCATAACCAGTTATAAAATGAAAAAAGATACAGTTAAGTGATGTTACATCATTGTTAGCTTATATTATTTTATGATAGTAATATCAAGATTAACCTTCACATAGAATAATTCAATTGTATAATTTTAGAATTAAGGATCATGAATGCAAGAGATATAATTGACTGATGTATCACCATTGGTGCCTTACAGGTGGTCATGACAGACTTCTTCATGGCTGACCAACTAACTAGCCAGGTTAGTTTAAGCTTCCTAGTTTCATGATAGTCCATTTTATCCTAGAATAATGTCTCATTTCCTAAACTTCAGGAGGATATGTTATTTCAGGTCACACTTCTAAGGCATTTAGAATTCATTGCTTGTTATTATATTGGAGGAAGTTTTCGATCGGATGATTATGGTACTTGCAGACATAGCAAGGTGTACAATGGCATGGCCTATGTTATTTCGTTTCTGCCATATTATTGGCGAGCATTACAGGTCTATTTTTATCCACTCTAATTAAACACCCTGAGAAATGTACAACATATAACTAAATTTTTTAATGTTTGGCTATGTGTATATAGTGTGCAAGAAGATGGGTGGAAGAAGGAGATGCAAACCATCTTGCAAATCTAGGAAAATATGTGTCAGCCATTATTGCAACTGGTGCAAGGTTAACATATGCTATGCATCCAAATACCGGTTGGCTTATAGTGGTCATCCTAACCTCAGTTATTGCAACCATATACCAGCTCTATTGGGATTTTGTTAAAGATTGGGGATTGCTTAATCCCCATTGCAAGAACCCTTGGCTAAGGGACGAGCTTATTCTCAAGCACAAGTCTCTATACTTCATCTCTATAGTAAGCCCCACATCTCTCTAACTCTGACTGCTATTAATTCACACTTGGGTATGAAGGTGCATGTTAAAAAGGATTTTTTTTTCCTTTTTTTCAGAACTTTATTTAACTCGCCTATTTGTTATGTCAATTGATATGAAAGCATATATTTATATTGATAAGCATTTTCATTTTAAAATTTAGGTATTAAATTTGGTACTTCGATTGACATGGCTACAAACAATCATTCATTTGAATCATGAGAGTTACGGGTACAGAGTAATTGATTTTGTCTTTGCATCTCTTGAGGTATTTCGGCGTGGTCATTGGAATTTTTATAGGTATAAGTATTTTTTATTAGATTACAACAATATATTCTTAACTTTGACTTGTTAAGATAGTATATATTTAAAATTATTATTTTCAAATAGTTCTTATTAAAGAAGATAACTCAATTTCACATAAGGCATTTAAAGAAATTAAAATTTGAAATTTATTGTGGAAATCCACCAAGCTCAAAATTTATTAGTATGTGAAAGTGTGAACTGAAATTCAAGGTACTAATAGTGTTTAGCGGAGAATTTTTTTGTAGGTTGGAGAATGAGCATTTGAACAATGTGGGTAAGTACAGAGCCGTAAAGACAGTACCTTTACCATTCCATGAGCTGGTTGTGGAGTGATAGAATAATGAATAAACATCAGACCATACAATAACAATCCAACGTTATTGTACTCATTTTGTAAAATCCACCTATATATAACCATTTCAATTTGTGATGCCAAACTCTTTTAGGCCTTTTTATGCATATGTTAGACTTTAATTTTACATTGGTAATACCTTGATACTATGTACTTTAGTTGATGTAATTACATTAATATGGTTATTAATTGAGTTATTTCACGTTGATACTTAAATGGTGTTCATTGTTCACATATCATGATGTTATGACTGTTTACGTTTCACTAGCCTACTAACCCCTATATATGCATGTATATTTATTATGGATATGTTTTAGGTTTCTTCTTGATGTATCTATATGATGAGAAATGGGGTCATAGTTACTTGTTTATGAGACCTACATGACGTGTTGGTTCTAATCCTTGTTGGTTTTGGTTATATAAATCTATGAACTTTTTTGACTTTGTGATGAAGGTTTGTATGTGTTGGACATCATCTTCCATAAATTGACAAGATTGATTGTTCCTTTATACATATCTCGATGCAAACAAGGGAGGTAGTATTTAGGTCTAAAATAAATCATAACCCTACACCATTTGTTGTATGTAAGTATTTGATTGGCTACCCTTTTAGATTCATCAAGGTGATGTAAATCCAATCACTTTATCTAAGCATGATTATGGTTTGTTTCATCATTTATACATTTTTAGGTTTAGTTGGGTTATGTGTGTGCATTCATATGTTAATATCTTCTTAGATATTAAAATAAGTGTATAATGATTGCATATATCTAGACACATATGTACATTATCGTAGATATACATATTTAAATATACTATCATTAATAATAAGAGACAATTTAATTATAGAGTAATAGTCATAGATCGGTAATATAGTTATATTGTTTAAACATTATATCATGTCAAATAAATTTAATATATCTATTACTCAACTATGGTTAGATATTTTATTATAAAATTTTAATAAAAATATGAGTACTTATTTTATGAACAAAAGATCAAGTGTTAAATATTTGTTAGATATTTTAATTGATATTAAATTTATAAATTATTCAAATGATTTTTCTCTTTCAATGAATGCATTTACCTCATTTTTGATATATTATGGAAGAGTGGAAAAATATTATTTGTAAAGCTTTGGAGGTGATTTAGATTGAAGCATTTTGTCTTGTCTCTTCAAAATTAGTTTTTTCTGAGATAAGAATTGAATTCCTTGGTAGTTTAAATTTTACCGTCTTTTATTGATGCCTACAAAAACTCATAATTTTGTACAAATTATTCTAGGCCAAGATGATAATTTTTTGAATTCTACGGGTTCCATTTATTCTCATGAAAGATGGATTTGGGTGAATAACTACTTATGAAACTTTGGTCAATGAGTTTAACTCAAAAATTATGTAGTCAAATCATAATAGCAATATCACAATTTCACATGTTGTGGAGAAAATATATTACTTATCGATTGACAAGCTTATAGGGCTTTCTTATGCATGGTTCGTAATGCACAAAACTTGGTGAAGGTTTTACAAATGAGGTTGCAAGTAGAGTGGGTTTAACCATGGAGGATACTCCATAGTTAAGCATGCTCAAGCCAAAACAGTATTGGGATGGGTGCCCTCCTAGGAAGTCTCAGTGCTTCACCTAGATTTGATGAGTGCTAAGTGTTCCTTTTATTCTCATGAGAGATGGATTTGTGTGAATCCCTCATGAAACATGGGTCAATGAGTTTGACTCAAAAATTACACAGTTAAATCCTAATAGAAATATCACAATTTGACTTGCTATGGAAAATATATCTTTCTTATCAATTGATGAACTTAAGGGGATTTTTAAAGAATGGTTCATAAGGCACAACACTTGGTGAAGGTTTTGAAAATGGGGTTGCAAGAAGAGTGGGTTTAACCATGAAGGATAATCTGTAGTTAAGCACACTCAAGATAGAGTAGTACTAGGATGGGTGACCTCCTGGGAAGTCTTGGTGCTTTGCCTTAGTGAGCATCACCTAGTTCCAATGAGTGATAAGTGTTCCATTTACTCTCACGGAGATGGATTTGTATGAATTACTACTCATGAAACATGGGTCAATGAGTTTGAATAAAAAATTACATAGTTAAATCTTGATAGAAAAATCACAATTTGACTCATTGTGGAAACTATCTCCTACTTATCAATTGATGAGTCTAATGAAATTTCTAAAGAATGGTTCATAAGGCACAAAACTTGGTGAAGTTTTTGTGAATGGGCCTTCAATAAGAGTGGATTTGACCATGGAAGATACTTCTTAGTTAAGTATGCTCAAATTGGAGTAGTATTCGGATGGGTGACTTTTTCAGAAGTCCTAGTGCTTTACCTTTGTGAGAATCGCTACTCATGAATCATGGGTCAATGAGTTTGATGAAAAAATTATAGAATTAAATCCTACTAGAAATATCACAAGTTTACTTCTTGTGGAAAATATCTCCTACTTATCAATTGATGAGCTTGAGGGAATTTATAATGAATAGTTCATAAGGCATAACACTTGGTGAAGGTTTTGTGAATGGGATTTCAAGAAGAATGGTTTTAACCTTGGAGGATACTTTGTAGCTAAGCACACTCAAGCTAAAGTAGTACTAGTATGGGTGACCTCCTAGGAAGTCTTGATATTCAACTTGATGAGAATCACCTATATCAAATAACAGATAAGTGTTCCATTTATTTCTATGAGAGATGGATTTATGTGAATCACTACACATGAAAATGGGTCAATGAGTTTGACTCACAAATTACACAGTTAAATCATGATAGTAATATCACAATTTGACTTGTTGTGGAAAATATCTCATACTTATCATTTGGTGGGCTTAAGGGGACTTCTAATGAATGATTCATATGGTAAAACACTTGGTTAAGGTTTTACAAATCAGATTTCAAGTAGAGTGGGTTTAACCATGGAGGATACTCTATAGTTAAGTGCACTCGAGCTTGAGTAGTATGGGGATGGATGACCACACTGGAATTCTTAGTCCTTCACCTCTATGAGAATCACCTAGACAATGAGTGCCTAAGTGTTCCATTTATTCTCATGAGATATAAATTTATGTGAATCACTACTCATGAAACATGGGTCAATGGGTTTGACTCAAAAATTACACATTTAAATCTCGATATCAATATCACTATAATTGTTTAATTTAAAATTCATGAATTTAGTAAATGAGTTGTTGCAGAAATAAATCTAATAACAATCCTATTTATTCTTCCTCTTTATATAGATCAAAACCAATGTCAACATACAGGTCAATATTTTTGTCTTTTTTATATTTAGAAGTCATATATTTATGGGGGTATATAGTAGGAAGAGGCATCCCCACTCCACTTCTTGTTTGTCTTTTAATAAGAGTAATTTTTAGGAAGCCTCACCTAGCGAATAAATTTAAAACATTTTTCTTATTCTTCAGTTTAACAATGACTAACTCTCCTTCTAAGGTCTATGCCAAACTATTCCCTCCTCTTCCTTGGCTGACTTGGCTTTGTATATGTTATGTTTTTTCTTCAATCTCCATGTATTTTTTGCTTTGTACATGGATTGGAAACTCCTAAATGTAATTACATTTGGTGTAGAGGGGGTCATGGTAAATTTTTATGCCAGTTAATGAATAGGAATTTGAATTTTATTTAATGATGTCAAATCCTAAAGGTTGCACTAGATTTTATAGGGATTTGTTTTCCTATTTTCTAAATCTTTTAAAACTATCTATTAGCATTTTCAAAGAGCATGCCTTTATTAGGGAGTATTTTTCAATTGAATGGACAAAATTTTAATCTATTTAAGCTCTACTTGATGGATATCTTCCCTAGAAAGCTTGTAGATAGTGGGTTGTGCTAATTCTTTTATTAAATGAAAACATCTTTTGATATGCCCCTAAAACCCTTTTATAAAAAAGACAAAATATTTATATCATTAAAGCCTAGACCATAAAAAAATAGACCAATGAAGAGAACAACAACAAACAAAATGATAGAACCCATAAGATAGCCCACCTAGAAAAACAAGTAAACTAGGGCCATAGAGAAGAATGCCAATAATTCATATACTTTAGAATCTTCATAGCCTCTAGCTTGAGTTTTTCTACCTTTTCAACTTCTTGTTTCATCTACTTAACCTTTGTAGTGGTAGAGGAGGTCATCTTTCTACCATGAGATTGGGTTCTTTTAGTAGGGTCAGCCTAGCTATTAGTATTACCCTCTCTATCTTCCATGATTTGGATAATATCTCTATTACACATGGACCCTTCGAGCTTACTAATGAGTATCTTGATGTGCTAATTAGAATATTTCAAGGTCTTGTAGCTTTTTTCCATGATCTCTTCAAGGCTAGATTCTAAATCAAAAACCCTACCATCCAAATCCAAGACTTTAGCTTCCAAGGTATGAAAAGTAGAATTTCCATAACAAAACTAGTTTTTTCCTTCTTATGAACAACAATAAAACAAGCTTCAACATCTTCACCACTATCTTTGGCTACATTCCTTTAGTTATCCACCTCACTCTCAAGATTTTTCATCCTTAGTTACACCTCTATAATCACATGGAAAATCCATTTAGTGTACCTAAAATACTCTAGCATCTAATTATTATCTATTAAGAGGACATCCATGTTGGACTCTCTGCTAGAGTCACTCAAAATGAGCATAGAAAGGTCAATAAGTTGCATGAGAGAATCAACACCAATATCCTCCACCCTAACCACCAAGTTCATCTTACACATAGAAATCACGAAGTTAGATTTTCTCTAATTAACATCCTTCCATGAGGCTTTATCCTTTGTAAGGGGAATCTATGTATCCATTGGGAGAGACATTGTTCATAGTAGGAGTCTAAGGGGAGAGTAGGGGATCCTCAAAAGTACCATTTTTTCCTACCATTTCCAATAGGCTTAGGTGGAACCTTCTTCATCTTTATTCTCTTCAAAATAGGGGAAGAATACTCTATGTCTTATCTGAATCTCAATCTTCTGCATATTAGTGTCCATGTCCTCATTCTTCTCATCATAATTGTCATCAGATAAAATAACCACCTTGATATTTTAACACTCTTTCCCCTTATTCTTCACATGTTCTAGGGGTTTCTTGGAGATAGACCCCTTCCCTTTTCTCTTAGTAGCAATAAAATATTCCTCGGTATGTAGATCCTCACTATCCTTAATTTTCAAGAATTCATTGATAGAATCAAAATCACCAGACATATCCCCAGGCTCACAATTATCCTCACTAGAGATCCCAAAAAAATTCATCTTGATATGCTAATAAATTAATAACATAATCCTATCATGCAAAGGAGGTTTCATAAACTCCTGAGATCTAATCCTATTAATTTTATCATTCAGAGACAAGTCAAAATAAAAAAGGGATGGAGACCTTAATTTGATGTCTAAAATGGTTCAAAAGCACAAAGTGATGTGTGAAAATACAAGAGAATATCCTATCCAATAAAACATAATATACACAATGTCTTTCTACACAAACCTCCAAAGTTTTTTGATCGAATAAGGGGATATATTTCTTATCATCCTTAACTAGGATGTAACATTTCTCTTCATCCTTTAGTAATTCCTCCACTAAGGCCTCGACCACCTTTCTATCTCTGTAGAATTTATTCCTAACAACAGGTATACCCATAACCTACGAGATAAGATCCTCCATAATAGTGATTTTTTCCCCATGGAAATCAAGAGTTCCTACATCTAAGTTCTTATGAAAGAATTTGGTGACATCAGGTTCCCCCATGAATTCATTCCATAAATGAAGTCAGGCCTTCAACCTTCAAAATCTCCCAAAATTTCTTTCTCCTTCCCCATTTCTCCCAACTAGGAGGCTCCCTACATCTCTTATTCCCACCTATATTGAAGCAATGGTCTTTAGACACTAGATAGAATAGCAAAGACAACCAACAAATTTATAAGAAAATGGTTATCATGGAGACTTAAAAACCACCACTCAAACTCACCCACAAAGCATGCAAAAAAAAGAGAGAATAATTGAAGGGCTTGTCATTAAGGCTCCTACTATGTCTCGTAATCATAAAAATATTTCTCTAAAGTATCACTCGTATCATATCAAGACATTCCTTATTTACCACTTATCATATCATAATTAATACATGATATGACCTCCATGGGGAGAGACATGTCATCTTGTTAGCTCATCTTCTAGTTAAGCTTCACTACTATGTTGGAAAGAGAGTTAGCTACCATACTAGAATCATGATAAATATGAGTAATATTATGGGAATTATGTTATATATAGTGTAATAAGATTTTGATAATCTTTTATGATAATTAATTATATTTTTAGAATTTCCCTCTAGCAAAAGGTAAAAAACACTCATTTCCTTATCCAATCTAATAGCTTGAAGGGTTCCCATCACAACCGCATACACTAATACATTTGGTACAAAATTATTATGACAATTCCATTAAAAATATTACATCAAAACTTGGTCATTGTGGCAAGTCCAATGGTATGTTGTTAGACTTTCGATGATGACTAGGTTGCAATGCAATAATTCCAATGGAATTGCTTTCAAAATTTGGTACCAAATATATTAGTGATAATGGCTATTATTGTTTCTCAAGGGGAGTTCCATAGCAGCAAGGCATAAGCCAAAATTATTTCTCAACACTCTCAAACACCTAGTTGGCCAAGAGTTCCCCTTAGCTACCCTATCAAAATTATCCTTGTACCAATCACAAGGAGGAAAAAATCATCTATTATCCCTTCTTCTATTAACTTCAAGAGAAAGAGGGGGCTTAATAGAGCCAGAAAACATATCTAAATTGAGAGAACCAAAATAAGAGCAATTGAAATTTTCTATCAAGCCCTCTTAGTTTTGAAAAAAACCACCTTGGATGAAGATTACTTATCTCTAAAGATCGTATTGTTGCACTCTTTTGAGAAGACCCAAAATATGCCAGGGAGAGAAAATAACTAGAGGTGTTTTAGATCATTAGAAAGGTGAGAAAGGGGATGGTATTAAAGAAATAAAAAAACCCAAGCTAACTTGATTCTAGAAAATAAAATAGACCAAATCACCCTAGAAAAAGTGTAGTGAACAAAAAGGTGGGTACCCGACTCCTCATTCTCATAGTAGAACACATAACTACTAGAGAGATAGAATCATTGCTTGCATAAGTTGTGTACAATGAGGATTCTATTTTGAAGAAGGATCCAAAAACTTCAAATCCTTACCTTAGCCCAATAGGGAGAGAAATCAGGGACAAAAGATAAAGAGTGGTAGGAAGAAGCAATAGAAAAGAATCCAAAGGAAGCAATAGCCTGAACTAGGACATCCTATTTGTTATCAAGAATAATAGATGAAAGGATACATATTAGAGGCATAAGATGAGGAGAGATAGCTCTTAGGTAGACCCAATTGATACTTTGACAGTAATCCAAAAGAAGAAAAAACCAAAACTTTCCTCGCAAACCTCCTTTCATGTGTTGAAATCCTCAAGAACAACCACCATCCCAATAGGGATCCAATAATGGGTATGTGTAGGATCATGGTCAACCAAACTATGCTCTTAAGTGGCAATAAAGAATTATAAAATTAGGGTTATGTCAACTTGACGTGCAATTTTCTACTTGTTATTAACTTTATATCAAAAAGTTGAGAGAAAAGAATATCTAGAAAATTGAATCTAGTTTCTAAACTACTATGACTTATCTCAAAAAAATAAAAATTGATTGGTCAAAATTTTGAATTTTAATGCAATATTACAACAATTTTAGAACAAAAATAAGAAGTAGACGTATGTCTGACCACCTTAATCAAAATCAAAAGATAATATTTTTTAATAATATTGTAGATATAAGTAGTAGACTCATGCCTAGATGTGACACATATTTTTGGATTTTTTATTCTAAATAAATAATTAATAGTTAATTTTTGACTTTAGTATTTTTCGAATAAAAAAACTCTCGTGTCTGACCACCTTAACTAATTCAAAACTCTACAAAATTATTTTTTTCATTTTTTTCCTTGTAGTAGAAGAAACAAGAATGTGATGCATCTTTTGAATTTAAAAAATGTTGTACCATTTGAAAGTTATAGTTGTTTTTCAAGTATCGTGTTAGTTAGAACTTTATATGAAACTCCATTAGAAAATAAGTAATAATTACTTACTAAACTCATAATTTGAAAAACCTTACATTTATGAAAAGATAAGAACATTCTTAAGAAACCCTTTTCATTTCATCAAATTTTGGTGAAAAACAAGTCATCAACTACATGTTTGAAGTAAAAATCACATAAAAACAAGCCAAAAGCACATTTTTAGGATGTTTCTAAAGTTGACCATATGGGTTTGGTATCAAAAGATATTGTAGACCTTATAAAGATATTAATTGTTTTCATTTAGTATCATGGTGGGTGGTAAAAAATTTGAAATAGATTTTGAAATGGTTTGAGATATTTAGAACTACAAATTTTTTAGATTACCACATGCCCTAGTCATCCCAAAATTTAATCAAGTTACCATTTCCAATATTCCACTTGATACCTCTAGCGACAATATCTTTGGGTTTTAGAATTATTTTCCGTGTGGTTGAACCATTTGGAATGTTATTGGAGGACAAAAATTACTTAAGAAAAATATTATTGAAGAGATACTTATGAGAGTGGATGAATTGTCATTCCCCAATGTTAGGAAATATTCTCCACACCTACTAGGTTAATGAGGCATGATTGAAGACTTTTAATTTCCTAACACCCAAGCCACCTCTTGTCTTCAGAAGGAAAACCATGTCCAAAGATATTAAAGAAAGTCTTTACGATCTTCAATCCTCAACCAAAGAAAGTTCTTTTGATGGTAGAAAGTAATGTTGACAAAGGATAGCTTGATCCTAAATAGACTATTTTCAGCAATACATGATGAAAGAAGTCTCCCAAGGCATTCAGAAATGATGACAAAGAGGACCAAAGATAACAAATCCCCTTGCCTAAGACTTGTTGAGGGTTTGAAAAAATAAGAGGGGGGACCATTGAAAATAACTGACATGGACATAGTAGTAACCAATTGATGGATAAGCTTACACACCTTCTGGTCAAAGCCAAAAATAGATAAGATCTTGCTCATAAAACTCTAGTCCACTCAATTATAGGCCTTTGTAATTCTATTTTAAGATGAAAACATTTATTTGGTGAAGCTTGAAGAGAATGGATCACATTTTGGACAAAGATAATAGAATCCAAAATCTGCCTACCAGAAAAAAATCTAGACTAGTGGTGAGAAATGTTAGTTGGAAGTAGAGCCAATAGTTGAGAGTAATTAGCATGTAAATAATCTTATAAAAATAGTTACAAAGGATAATAGGCCAAAATTTATCAATAGAATCAGCCCTAACCACCTTTGGGACCAGAATTGGAAAGGTAGTGATGGGTTTGTGTCAGTCATGTTTTATTAAAGGAGAGTTTTTATTCATTCTCACATACCATTTTTGTGGGTCTCTTTTTTAGTTTTGATAATAGATTGATTTTAATATATTATGTTCATATTTACATGTTTATAATTACCAATTTACAACATTAAGGTATTTATATTTAGTTTATAAATGATGGGAACTTTATTATCATAGTATGAATTATATTTTGTAAATGAAGCCAAAGTTGTGTTATAATTGGTATTATGAATAAATTTACTGATGTAACTAAATTGGTGTTTTATTTACTAAATAAGAAATTGTTAACCTCATTATGATTAAATTCTTTTATGAATATATTTTTAATTAGGATCTATTAATAATAGAATTAAAATTGATAAATATTAAGGTTATATTAAGATAACTAATTTCAAATTGTAGAGGCATGATGTGAATAGTATTGTTCCTTCCCTGAGTATGAGTATTGTCTAATGAAATAATATTGTTTGTGTGTAAATATTTTCTCAAAATATTCTTTATAGCATGAATATGAACTTATTACTAGTAATTATGTTTGGGGTGATGTTTGGCCACACTAGATTCTAGGGATTGTTGTGTTTCTTGTTTGTTTAATTTCTTATATACCAGAGTTGATGTTTTGGATTTCCTATCTTTACCTAAGGTTGACGAAAAGTGGAAATAACTTTATTCTTGTGTATCTTTATGTTTTTAAATGTTATTTATAGTCCTTGGTTAGATTTTTCATGTATGCATGAGATTTTGATAATGAGATGTATAATACATGTAAATGTTTATGAATATATAAGCAATGCATTATAACTAGGAGTCATACAAGTGATAAGCATAAAAACTAGTAGATGTCCACTTAATTTGTATTATCCTTCATTATGAATGAAAATATGTGCACCAATGAGAGGATATGAACACAATGGTGTATTGGTACAGGAGCACCTTAAGGTTTTTGGAACATTTTTTCTTGTAGGTTGGTTTAGCCAACCACCAGTTAATATATAAAATGTTATGAAATCCCAAGTTAATTTGTGTGTTTGGATAGTTTATGGTTGAGTGGAGTCAAGTGATTTGAATGGTCTTTTTTGGATCTAGGTGTTTAAGTCCTAAAAAGTCAATAAAGGGTCAAACTTTGAGCAAGACTCAAAAATGGAGTGACGTTTGAGGTTTTGATGTTTTAATGCATTTCAAGGTCATATGTAATGGTTTGAATTCAAGTTGAATCATTAAGGGTAGTGTTTTGACAAAATTGCAAAAGATGTAAGAGTTGCTCATGACAACTTTGCAAAAGATGTAAAAGTTGCTCAAGACAACTTTGCAAAGTTGTCATGACAACATTTCCTAAAAACTTGGAATCAAGCTTAATGGAATTTTAAGCTAGACCTAAGGGTCCAAACATGTGGGAAGGAAATATATAAGGTCATCCAAAACCTAACTTGACAGTAAGGAAGGACATTGTATGGATTGTGGTTTGGAAAGAGCAAGAATTGGTTGTATTCATGTAATAGAGCCTTCATCCAGTCATCCATGGAGTGAAAGGACCGAACTAATCCATTGAATCTTGAATTTTTTTTGTTTAGATATCCATTTTAGCATTGGTTTGGTTTTTTTAACAAGATTGGTTAGAATTTAGTTGATTGTTTGTGTTTTGTTGATTTGTTGCCTAGTTGAGAGCCAATAATGTAAATATGGCTCCTACTTGAGTTCCCATGGTTGAAATTCCATGGCCTCTTGGAATCAAGTAGGAGAATTTTTCAATAGTGTAAATATTAATTTTGGATTCATGGGTTGTAGAGGACCTATTTTTACTAACAAGCCCTAGGTGAGTGCAGAGACATTTTGGCTAGGTACTTGTTCAAAACAATGGCAAAGGGGATTGCTAAATGGATTGGAAGTTTCAATCTAGAAGTGTAAAACTAAAGGGGGATTTTCTTGGACATATAAAAGAAAGGAGGAGTTTAGGGAAGACCTCTGAAGAACTTTTTGAAATCTAAGAAACAAGACTCATTCACATGCCCTAGAAACCTTTAAACTAGGGGTTTGGTAGAAATCTATTGTATGGACAGTGTTAGGAATTAAGAACCAATAAATATTTGAGTCTTGAATAATGGTAGTAAGAATCCATATTTGGTTTAGGGGGTTGTTATATTTGTGAGAAATTCAAGAAACCTAGTTTATAGGAGGCCTAATTGGGGCAAAAAGGCTACAAGGCCTAAAACTAACAAAACAAGAAATCGATAGGAAACCCAAGGGAGAATCCATCAAGATGGACCAAGGATGATTGAAAACCAACAAATAATAGAGAGGAAAAATTTTCCTAGTCCCAAGAATAGTCTAGGAAGAAGAGTGGCCAATTATGCCCATGAGTGCACAGGAGGGAGTTTGAGGTATAGTTTGAAGTTTGAAGTTGATGGAGAGTTCTAAAAGGAATAGGGATCTTAGAAGTGATCTCTAAGGACGGTAAGGAAAGTACCCTAGTGAGGCCAAAGGATATATCTTAGGAAGATTTGGAAGAGCTCTTGAGAAGTAGTTAGATCTCCCCATCATGTATCAAACAAAGAGAGGTGTGAGACAACATGTCCTTAAAAAAGGTGCAAACTCATATGTTATACATGACAACTTTTATGAAAATGCATTATCCTAGGTAAAATTAAGTAAAGTGTAATTAGTAATATTTAATTACACCAACATATTATTATATTCAAAATCATTTTTTCATAACCATATATATAATAGTACTTTTTGTATGAGTATTAACTACATATATGAAAATATCTTCAAGTAAGTGGCCATGCACATAATCATTGAATTAGAGGCAATGAAAAACTATTGACATCACTAGATTTACATTTAAATCTAAGTTGGATTGCCATAATAACACAAAATGAGAATCTTTATTTATATTTTAAATTTTATTGCAATGCTTCATATGTACCTCTTTGGTTCAAGGAGAGACGAGTAGGAGAATTTTGATGAAATTTTAAATGAGACCAATATGTGTTCATTGGAATTTTCCTTACAATCTAGTCATGTGATATTACAAGATAGTGATATATTTTCATTTAAAACTAATTTGGTGTTGAAGAACAATGAATTATATTTATATTGGTTTTGATTTTATGATTTTTCATTCTTTGTAGAGGAAGAGCTATGCCATATTATAAAAATTAGCATACAACCCTCATAAGGGTATGAACACGAATTGTCTCATATCTCTCATTCTGTTCATTGTAAAATTCTATGCTTTTGGATTTTATAGTTCATTTAGTTAATTATTCTAATTAGTTTAGGTTCACTCCATGGATTTTTTGATATTTCTTTCTAAAAGACAATAATATTAATTAGAAAAAACTTAATCATTACAAATTTCACCTTTGAACCTTTCAATATATTTATAAAGCCAAGTGGCATTAAAGTGTATGGTTATCCATTATCCTTCCACAAACAAGACCAGCCTTGGAAACATTAAGAGATGTAATCAAAAATATAAATATTCTAGTTTGAAAATGAGGCATGATATTAGTGATCCAACATGTTCAATCAACACTTTGAATCTTTAACCAAATAAGAGTGGACAAGTAAGAACAAGAACTAGAATACAGCCAAGTTCCTTCGAAGGATAAAGAAGAACTATTTTAATTCTAGATAATTTCCTTTTGAAAAGATAGATTAAAAAAGGCAATAAATCAAATTCAATACACAATATTCAATACAAAGTGTAGTTAGATTGGGAAGGTCCATAAATTATAATAAACTAATACAAAGTATCAAATCCCCTAAATAAATGGGAAGTTTGGTGGTAATGAGCAGCACTCCAAAGTGTTGATGAAAGGATTAGGGCAGCCATTAGAGTTTCTTTAGGAAAGAATTATGTTGGCAAAAATAAAATCTCTTGAAAAATTCACAGTTATCTAAAATAGAATATCACCTTCATTTCCAAAAGAATTTCTTTTGGGGCAATCAATTATCAAATTGATTTGCCCAACCTTCATAGTCATTGATTTGGAAATGCTATGTTTGTTTCTCTCTGCAAAATATAGAAAATGTAAAGGGTTGGTTATTTCTTGGAAACTCCAAATCATGCAACAAAACATTCTACGTATTCTATGCATCTAAGGAAACTCAAACATGATTGAATTGGTCTTCAAAATACCTAAATGAACAAATAAAATGAGTGGTATGAAACCTAAAGGAAAAATTTTAAAAGATGGTTCATTGAAATGGGCCACTGAGAATTTTCATTGGTGTGGTGGCTTGCAACCATACCCAACAACATTCTTGGTTTAGCTTGAGGATACATTAAATAGAAGTATACTTTAGCTCTTTACTCATTGGATGCATTAACAATATTGAAATATTAAATCAATTAACTATGTTCAATTGAGGCATGGCATCCCAGTATAGTCAACTCATTAGTGAAATCAATTTTAATTATTATATCATATTTAGGATTTTGAGCTTTGGAATATATCAGTATCCATATGTTTTTGGAACAACATGATTTGGAGAAGTCTTCAAAGTAGATATATGAATCATATCTTAGTCAAACTTAAATTTCTAAATCATGATAACTCATTACAATCTTACAAGTTCCTACTTAGAGATTGTTAATCTTAAAAAGTCAAATTTTGGCATAGAATGGATTTGAGACTTCTTAGCTTTAAACTCCTATGATCGATGGAATCAATGCTAAGGAGAATTGATATTCTAGATTTTCTATCTAATTAAACATATTTTGGAAACATAAGATTAACTAAAACAATAGGATAATCATAATAGAATAAAAAAAAGTAAATAAAATAGTTACTTAGAGTTTTAAAAAAATCATAACCTAAACAATAATATTTAGGAAAAACACTCAAATAAGTACAATCAACGTAGGGCTGAAATGGGTAGAGACAAACTCAAAGAAACACAGATAAATAAATATTTCTAGTTGAGATTATTCCTTTGAGTTTTCTGAAGATGTAAAGAAATATGCTTGACTAACTAGGTTTTTGTTGCTCATTTTTAAAATGATAAAAAGTCTCAGCGACTGGGAAGCCACTATACATTTCAATGGAGCTCTGTTCATGCACATTTGTTGGCAAAAATAGTGTCATCAAGCTTCGCAATCTTCAATCAGAGACCAACAAACATAGTCTAAAGATATTGAGAACTTAATTCTGAATTTTTATCTTCATAGTCTGATCATATTACAAGCACCTATAAGAAGCTCATTTTTTTAAATCGTATTCATATTTTTGCAGGGCAAAAAATTCAAAAAGAATCATCACATTAGTGACAAAAAATTGGTTTGGAAAAATAAGATAAAGAAGTATAACAACTCTCAAATGGTGGAGGAAGAAAAAGGCCATTAGCATGAAGCTTAAATACAAGTTCAAGCTCCCTCCTAGATTCAAGAGGGGTATAGAGAGCATGATGAGCTGTGGGCCTTATCTCTTCAAGTTGTCTGATGACCACCTTCATATCTAGTCTAACAGAGGAAGGAGGAGCAAAACAACCCATTGCAAGCTGAAGTGCCTAAAGCAGCCCATCATCCACTTGATTTCTTAGTGCCCTCAAAATCTCAACATCAAATAGCTCCATTGTACTCTCCTCCAACACAACATTCTTCACAATGGATGGAAAATCCACAACCTCACAAAAACTCTCATCCCTACTTGGCCTCTTACCATTACCAATCAGTATATCAGAAGTAGAATTCCAAAGTTATACATTCTTGGCCTTGAGGTTTTCATGAATAATTGGATTTTCAAGTCCAATATGCAAGTGTGCAAGCCCTTTTGGTGCTTCATGAGAAAATCAATGATTCTCCATCCATATTGGTCATTGGCAAGGAAGCCTTCAAAATATTGATAAAATGGGAAAGACCACTTGAAAAAATTTATATGGCTTTTCTTGCCTGTGCAAGAGAGAGATGTAAATGCTAAAGATAGTAAAATTAAGCCTACTAACAAACACATGATTTAAAGTAACAGAAAAAATTAGAAATTGTTACATGTAAACACTCACTTCAGTGATCTTTTAAAGAATGTGAAAATGATCATTGAAAAAACATTTTAAACCCTTTTTTCTTTTATTATGTTGTGTCTCCAAAATTGAAATGTATGGAAACTAAACAAATACTATACATGGCTTATCTACATGTGAAAATAAACATGCAACTACACCAAGTTTTATGCCATATGTAGAAATTGGAACCTCATGACAAACACCCTCTACAAGAATGATAAGTCCAACACATTGGTAGTCACTCCCCATGCCAAAACATGCAAACTATGATGAACACCTAAAAAATAGTAAAATTCATTTTTATTTTCGTGTCTTCTCTTGCATTGAAACCTACAAAAACATTAATCTAACACATAAGAAATGTGCCAACAAGCATATTCAATAATTTTTTGATAACATTCAATCATCTTTGTCTATTTTAAAAGGAAAAAGATTAAAGGTGACAAATGCAAAAGGACAATTCAATCATTTGATTGGTAGTGGCATAGAAGATTAATCACTAGTTATGTTAAGACCTCAGCATTAGTTCACTACTATGTTGGAACTAATAATATCAAAATTTACAACATCAAGAGACTACAAGGTGTAATGACCTTTAATGGGGGAGTTAGTCATATATAAATTTGGACTTTAAAAAATGTGATTATATATTAGAAATAAGAAATACAACTACTATGAAAACTTAGGGAAGATAATAGGGGATTTAACTTACAAGGATTCCATCCTCCAAATCCATGCAAAGATATTCATCACCTCACAATTTAATCCAATCTTCCTTGTGATTGTTTATTTTTATAGAACTGGAGCAATTAGACTCTGATCAATCACATCCATTAATAAAACTATGAGAAATGTAAGCCCTAGGTGTGTATTGAATTAATTTTATGATTATAATCACCCATAACAATGCTTTAATGGTAGTGAAAAACCTAGATTTAAAACCAAGTGACCCCAAATTTACTCTATCACAAATTTAAATAATTAGTACTATAATTGTGCAATTTTAATGGATTTCCATGTTAGGGAATCGTGGCTCTCCATAATACACAATAATTTGTCTACCAAAATAGTTGAAAGAAGATTAAGAACACTATTAATTCACAAATATTTAAAATTTTCTAATGGTGAAATAGGATTCATTAACCAATCTATGTGCATACCCTTGAAAATGAGGATATTCTAATTTTTATAAAATAATTCAATGGATATTTCATCAAAATACACAACACTACCTTGTTGTGGTATCCACAACACACACCCCATTCCTCACTAGGAATGAGGACCCCCTAACTTTTTTCGACTCCTAGACTCATAGTTCGGGAGTCGGGAGAAGAAAACTCAATTAACTAAGTTAGAGTCAAAAAAAAAAAAAAATTTAAAAATTAAAAATAAATAAATAAATAAATTTAAAAAAATAAAAAAAAATTTAATTTAATTTTTTTTTTTTTGTGTAAAGTCAAAAACCCAAAAAAAATAAAAAATAAAAAATAATTACAACAAATAAAATAAGTTCAAGAATATCATTTTTTTTTAATGTTTTATATGTATCCAGTAATTAATCATTCTTTTTCTTTGTGATGTGTAGGTAATATAATCAAATGGCATCCACATCTAGATCAATAGCAAAGCCAGTTGTGTACAAGTTCCAAGGTGTAACCCCAAAGTCACGATTGCACGATGAACACTTTGAGATCAAAGACACAAAACTTGGACACACGGACTTGGGAGAGTTTTTGAGGGTTTGTAACAACCCAATGGAAAGATCTTCTTTGAGATTTTCCTTAATCTAGTCTGGATTGGTAAATGCAGCACCACATCCTGGGACCATTCAGTTAGCTGAATTGATTGTGACTTTATCTCGATATTTTGTTCCTGAGGAAAGCGTGGTAAATAGCATCACTGGGGAAGTGGTCTTAGATCTACAACCTGATAATATTGAGAGAGTATTTCACTTACCTAGAGTTGATCAGTATATCAGGCTTTCATATGAAGAAAATGAGAGGTGGCATAAGGATCATCACCAGGAGGCCATCGACATCATATATTCCTCATACTTCATTGAGAAGCCATCTAAGGGAAAGACAATCAGTAAAGTAGATATGGCTCGAGGATACATGAAAGATGACATTGGATATTCAATCATTCTCCTGAATAGAGTTATGGGATTGCCTATAGTGGGTCAACTCGCTCCATTTATGGTTAACTTCATTGAGACCATTAGACATGCAAAGATGCCACTGGATTGGGCCACCACACTTAGTGAGAACTTGTGTGATCAGTTGCGGATAGTAAAGGAAAAGAAGAAGTTCTATATGACTTCTTATGTGGTATATCTACTTGCAGCAAGAGCCACCAACTATCTTGGGTTGTACAAGAAGGGTAGTATGCTCCTAATGCATGGCCGTATATAGTTTATCATTAGCTAGTTAAGAAGAAGCTCTCACCGCAAAGCAAAGAGTACAGGATTTTCAATGATGCCTTCATCTTTGCCATCATTCAATTGATTGAAGGGGATTATGAGAAAAGATTGTCTGATGAGGCTAAGGCATAGATCACAACTCTTGGTGCATATTTCATCCAGTTTTGAACATTCACGTACCTTTGGGTTGGTGGTGCATCCATTCATCCAAAGAAGCTCCCAAGGTACCAAAGTGACAAGTTGGTTCTAATGGAAATTTCTTGGCAGATTGAGTCAGCTTATGAGAGCATCAAGAAATAATGAAGGCCTTGTTGGGATTGGCCATTTGTAATAGGAGCATACTAGGTAAAGAGAAAGCAGGATATCCCAACTTTCGAGTGGAAATGGGAGAATTATCCTCTTGAAGAATATAACTCCCCCCAGCCATTCTTCGATAATGTTGGTAAAATGAAAAATCTGGCAGGAAAAGAGTTCTACCATGAAGACGCCATTGAAGATCATTGGATGAATGCCACAAATGACTATGATGTTTGCATCAGGGATTATTGTAGAATGATTTTGTATTTAGCGAAGAAGGTTGTCCATTTGACCATCCCAGATGAGATAAGGTTATAGGATTCACAGGATCTACTAGATCCCTTATTCAATACAGATAAAGTTGGTGAAAGGTCCATCCTAAATGAAAAAATTGATAGAGAGGAAGGAGATGATATTAATCATCGAGCAAGACATGTCATCAGAATGATAAAGAGTTGGATCAAGAAACCCTTTCCACTTGATCCAATTCTGGACACAATGATATTCCATGCACATGCTCACCAAGAAAGGGTAAGGGGGAGGAAAGTCACAATTCCTATCTTTGTGCTCCAGTCTCCTATCAGGCCAGAAACAGTCTACCAGCTTGATCGTCCAGTGGGATACTACCATCCTTTGGAGAAGAAGAAATAAAAGAGGAAGAGAGCCTCTCCTCAGAGGATCTAGATAGAGCATGTTGAAGAACAGGCCCCTTTGTAGCAACATGAATCTACTCCCCAAGACCCCCAAGACCTTGGAATTTCTCATATCCAGGTTGATTTTCCATTGCCTCCTATTTTTTCAAGCCAACGAGAAGAAGGAGAGATTCCAGAGATATCCATTCATTCGATTCATGAAGAGCCCACTTCTCTTATGGTTCCACAGAAGCAAAGGAGGGTTAAGGTTAGAATGAACAAGAGGCAAAGAGTTCGTAAAAGATTAGTGCCTAATCCATTTGTTCTTGAAACCATTCCAAAGGAAGAATCAGATGAGGATGAGATAGAGTCAGATGGGGAGGAAGAACAAGTGCCTCTACAAGGGAGAACCCAACTGGCCAAAGCCACAGAATTGGAAAGAAAGAAGAATGTCACAAATACCCCACCACCCACCCAAGCTGAAACGATAGAGCTCTCTTCTTTGAAAGACAATGGATGAATGAGCAAAGGGAGCTAGGTGATGATATTCTCTCCATTCTATATTTTGATTTCATGCCAGTGGGTACAGAATTGGTTGGAGATAAGATTAGAGATACTCCTATAGGTGAATGTCAACATCAAGATTGGATGCAGATGCCACCTGAGACACAAGGTCCTCATCCAACACCCCCATCTTCACCTCAGACTATGATGGTAGATAAGGTTTCAGTGACACCTCCACCTCTGAGTTCAGAGGAACATGTTCAGAAGGAATCATCAATACAAGGAGAACCAGAACCAAGGGTTACTAGTGAGCCATCAAAAGAGGCACGGGCAATGGAATTTATACAACAGCCTTCCCAGGAAGTTGAGGATCAAACTATGAGATCTATAGAAACTGAGACTACAGAAGAATAACCCTCACAATAGAAGACTCCAAGCAAGAGTGACAAATGGAAGGAGATAGTTGAACACATCCCTTCATCATCTAGAGCCAAGGTTACAGAAAGACATATCCCGAGATGGTTCCAAAAGGAAATAATGAGAAGTGCTAAGCATCAATTCCTTGCTTCAGAGGATGATATTTGTGACATTGTAGAGATTTTGAACAAGCTTGACTCTCCATTACAGGATGCAACACCGTTTACATTCATTACCACTACTCAAAACCAGGACTTATTTGCACAATTGGCTCACCCTCTGAAAGGTACAGATGAAGAAGTTGTCAGCCTTCAGGACTATGAAGTGAAGGATATCATGTTAGGGAATCCTACATGAGATACTTCTCAATAGATGATGACTATGGGAGTCAAAGAGGTTCTTAACCATATGGAACGTGATGAGATTGAAATCAGAGCACTTTGAAGGCAAGTTGAGGTCTTGAAAGGATATCTAGCTGAAGTTATTGGTCCTCTTGATTCTGAATGCCCTGAGGAGACTTTGACTACTATTCTTAAACAAGGGGAAGGTGTATGGCTCAATCCATTCTTGAGAGCTTGTCAAGATTGGTGAGACAACCTTGAGGATATGGGTGTCACTATAATTACAGGAAGTCTGAAATTATTACATGCTACATAAGAAAATATTGATAAGATCGTGGCAATTTTGAGGCAAGACTTCAGTATTATGGATGAGGTATAGGATTGGAGCAAGGATTTGAAAATTCTATAGGCCATAAAAGGACAAGGGTACCACATTCTGATTGATGTATATATCGAAGAAGAGTTAGACATGATAGATGATTGGATAGAAAAGATTGGAAAGGGAAATAAGGTGATGGAAACATTGCATGATGAGACACATAGGCTCAAGGACCAAGCTCGAGAGCGAATTTTGGAAGCAGAAAAGTTATATAGTGATGCATGCTTGGATATTTTTGAAGATGAAGAATGAGAGAAGCTTTTACCAGTTGAGGTAGTTGTGGAAAACTTTAGAAAGACTTTAGAGGAAGCATCTAGTGATGAAGACATCAGACAAGCCTTCAGGATAGAAGAAGCATTGTTACAGTTGGATACCAAACTTGGAGATTTTGCAAAAACTCGAATTGATTTGGACAACTACAGATAAAAGGTCAAATATAAGTATGAGGCTTTGGATCTTCCTGATGCTTCTAAGATTACTAAGATTATAGAGAAATTCAAGGGCAAACATCCAAACATATCTTTAGGATGAAGATGAGTAAAACCTAGATGCCAGAATTTCAATTTTGACACTTAGTAAAATTTTGAGATTTTGACCCAGTCGAGGTTCGCAACTCTGTAGCTCCATAGCTTTGCAAGTCCGCAGCTCCATAGGTCCATAGCTCTACAATTCAGAGGTGCACCGACAATTGACTGCCAGTTCCAAATAGCACTTTCCATGCATTGAAAATGCATTTTGATGGCAAGTTAACTCTGACACACATCAAGTGAAGGGCTAGCTTCTATTTTTGGTGTCTCCATGCACTTCTACTTTGACTGATGGCTTCCTCCTACTTTCTCTCTTATGCTTTCATTTTTTTTGACATGTAAAGGGCTCATGCATCCAATTAATGAATAAAATATGGATGGAGTTGCTCTAAGCACCAGTTAGATTACCAATTTGTATATATTTAGTTTCTTTTAATGTTTTAAAAGCATTTTATTGCATCCAAATATCTCTCACTCTCAACACAAATTGAGGAGATGATTTCTTATAAATACCCCATTGTAAAATGTAAAAAGCCCCACCGTTATTATGCAACAAACTTATGCTTTTAGTACTAGTATTTGGAGTGTAGTTATTCTTGCCTGAATGTGTCATTGTTTTGTGGATTTATTCATGGGATTATGATTGAGCCAAAGGTTTATTGTGTTATTTCTGGTTGTGTGATCTTTTAGTTTCGGTGTTTGCTACAGATATATGAATTTTGTTGACGTAACAAGCTTGAGAAGAGATCACCCGATTGTGTCTACATAGCTTTTTGTCTCACATGAGCGCACTTTTTGTGGCCTTGCAATTTGATGAAGAGTGAAACATCATTCGATTTGTCGAAGATTCTCACCAGCGATTGCGTCAGTGGATTCTAGGAAGCGCTGCTCCTATTTTCATTGGTTTCCTATCGATTTCTTCAGAGGTTTAACTCGGAGCGTGTTGTGTTTTGTAGCTTATGTCCGTTTAGGAATTTCAATTTCAAGTTATTTGATTTCATGTTATTTTCTTTCAATTTTTTTATTTTCTTTGCTAACCCCTTGTTAGAATAGGACCTCATAGTAAGTTGCATTCTTAGAGTTGCATTCATTGAAAAATAGAAAATACAAAAATATTGTTCTTTTGGTGTGATATTTTGAGACAACAAACAAATTTTACTTGATTCCAAGGTAAAAGAGTTTTTGGAACCAACAAAGGCCTCCTCGTGAATATTCACATTTATCTTCTACGGAGCGAATTTTGGTATGTCGCAAGACAAACACTAAACCTTGGAGTGGATCCTTAAAAATATTTTCTTTTCAAGAGAGGAATTATACTATGGATTCCTTTCATTGACCTCATGCAAAATGAATGCCCAACATACCTCTACATGTTTTTGTTGACTGATGAAGGTATAATAGGACAAACTAGATATTGAGAGGGGGCAGGGGGGGGGGGGGTGAATTATAATCTTAAACACTTAAAGCTTTTCACCAATTCATTCACATCTATCAATAAACTTTTCCATGTAAAAATTATAATGTAAATCTATTGTAACATATAAATCTGATCAAGCACATGCATGAAAATAAACACATAACATAATACTTGTTACCCAAAAACCCTCCAAGGTGAAGGTAAAATAAGATTGGGGATGACACCCACAAATTTTGATTACTGCAGTAATAAAGTTAACTAGTTAAAGTTATAATGTTTGATCATAAGATATGATCTACTCTATGATGATTCTACCCTATTAAAGGCTTAAGGGACTGTTAGGTCTCACCTTGTTAGAGTATTTAACACGTACAAGAAATTAAGGACTCTGCTAGGACATTTACAAAGATTTGTTAAGACCACTCTATTAAGAGATTTACCCTAATTCAAGTCACTTAAAATTGATTCAATACCTAACTCTCAGTTTTCTTTGTAAGCTGATTTTGAGTCTTCTCCTTGATAACTAATCCTCTAATTTGATATGATATTCTTTTCTTTCCCTTCACTTTGCTGCTATGACTAGGTCACTTTCTCTATTAAGTGATAAGAAAACCCTTCTCTAAATTATTATCCCAATCCTTCACTTTACTCCTTGTTTGCATGTATACACTTCTCCATTATTGCTTCCCCTCTTGTTCACACACATATACATACTTATCTAGGTTAATATCATCGCTATTTAAAGAGTTTTGTAAAGAATTTTCTAGATTCTTCCATAATAGCCTCTTCGTCTTGATTGTTGAATAGACAACATAGGGATCTATGATCCATGTAATGTAAATATTTTGTAATAACCTCTATAAGTGTTAGATGTTCTATAACAACCTCTTCAAAATTTAAATGTTCCTTCCAAGCTAGCCTAATAATTGTTTTGCCTCAAACTATGTTCCATTCCTAACTTTTATGTAAACTCTACATTGCTCAATCTTTATTGTTCCCTAATGCTTGACATTGTTGTTTCTTAGTCTATAGTACTCTTCTAATTATCAAGATGGATTGTTCTCAACACACACTTTGTAACTTGACACTTGTATGCTTTATACTTGCTCGGTCACTAATGAGCTCAATACATATAGAAAATGCTCTATGACTGTAAACTTACTCAGTTCCTATAGAACTTGGTACATACTTGCTTATGTACATGACTCGGCCTATATAGAGTAGCTTAGTTGTAGTGATGACAATATAACTCTACCTTGTAAATGACTAAGTGGTTGACACTAATAGACAAAAATGGTTAGAGATACCAACAATCTCCCCCTTTGATATTAGTAGAAAAAATACTTTATCATATATTCACATTGTTACAATACAATCTGGTAAATGAGCTCTCCCCTTAAGTCTTATGCCAATGAATAATGAATAAACAATGCAAAAATGAATAAAAACTCCATTTCACTTTTATTCAAATTTTTATTTCTCCCTTTGACATCTCATTTCTCCTTATCAAATCTATTTCTCCTTTCTAATTTCATTTCCTCCTTATTTTTTAACACTGTATGTCATTGCTACTAGGGTGGAATTGGTGGAAGTAATCCATATTTTTCAATGAATTCCTTATGAACTCTAGTAATGATGGACAATGCATGATCTCATGTGTTTCTTGTTGCCTCCAAAATAGTATTCTATAACTAGAGTCTTGTAGCCATATCAATTAAACTATCAACCATTGAAAGATTATGATCTTTTATGATAAGATCATAGATTGTTTTCAATTCTCTCTACATGACCTCCAAATGAGGTATCATCATTTCCTGAATAGAGATTAATTTGGATCTCATATAGTTGTCAGTTACCTAAACCTTGACCAATGTGCCTTAAGCATTCAATAGATTATTATAATGATCAATGCTTGATCTTGTTGACTCTGAAATAATGCTATTGGATCTCTTTAGCTCAACCTGAATTTTATTTATTTGTGCCTAAATATTGTTAATGAATCTTGGCACATTTGACAAAATTGAGTACAAATGTTGTATCTTCTAAATTAGCTCAATCAGAACTTGTGTCTTCTCTTGTAGTTGCACTTTCTACTTGACAATGGTTATGGAGACTTTGCCCAAAACCTTAGTTCCAAATCTTCTAGTAGACCAATCTATTTGCTTCTCATTTGATTCCATACTTCTAGCATTCACTTGATCAATTATATTTACAAGTTGGTTGATGACTGGTACATCTTCTTCAAAGTTTTGAATGTCAAAAGAATCAAAAAAAATATGTTTTACATCATGTAGTACATTTTTCTACTTGAGCTCTCTCCTTAACTCTTCCTACTTTTTCTTCTTCACCAAAACTTCTTGCAACAAAATTGTTTGCTCCAAGGTGAGATTTTCTAGGTCTAATTGTGGCATCTCAATTATTTCATCCAAAATAATTGCAATATTTGGTGAATATTTTATTGATTTCCTCTTTCTGCTAGGTGAAGGGGTGTTGCTTCTCGGAACTTCCTTGAGATTTGGTGAAGGGGTGTCACCACTTGGTACTTCTTGTGCATATGTGCTTGAGACAACAATAGGGTATGCACAAGATCATGGTCAACCAAACTATGCTCTTAAGTGGCAATAAAAACTTAGAAAATCAAGTTTATGTCAACTTGACGTGCAATTTTCTACTTGCTATTAAGTTTAAATCAAAAAGTCCAAGGAAAATAATCTCTAGAAAATTGAATCTAGTTTCTAAACTACTAGGACTTATCTCAAAAAAATAAAAATTGATTGGTCAAAATTTTGAATTTTAATGCAATATTACAAAAAATTTAGAACAAAAATAAGAAGTAGACATATGTCTGACCACCTTAATCAAAATCAAATGATAATATTTTTTAATAACATTCTAGATATATGTAGTAGACTCATGCCTAGATGCGACACATATTTTTGGGTATTTTTATTCTAAATAAATAATTAATAAATAATTTTGGACTTTAGTATTTTTGGAATAAAAAAACTCTCCTGTCTAACCACCTTAACTAATTCAAAACTTTGCAAAATTCAATTTTTTAATTTTTTTTCCTTATAGTAGACAAAACATAGAATGTGAAGCATCTTTTTTATTTAAAAAATGTTGTACCATTTGAAAGTTATAGTTGTTTTTCAAGTAGTGTGTTAGTCAACACTTTATATGTAACTCCATTAGAAAATAAGTAATAATTATTTACTAAACTCATAATTTGACAAACCTTGAATTTATGAAAAGATAAGAACATTCTTAAGAAACCATTTTCATTTCATCAAATTTTGGTGAAAAAAGATCATCAGCTACGTGTTTGAAGTAAAAGTCACAATAAAATAAGCCAAAAACACATGCTTGGGATGTTTTTAAAGTTGACCATATAGGGTTTATATCAAAACATATAGTAGACCTTATAAAGATATTAATTGTTTTTATTTAGTATCAAGGTGGGTGGGAAAAAAGTTGGAATAGATTTTGAAATGGTTTGAGATATTTCAAATCTATAGATTTTTCAGATCGCCACTTTTTGGCACATCATGATCCTGCACATGCCCAATAGTTACACTCATTTCATCTTTATTTGATTATTTTCCTTCCTCAATATGAGGTTTTGAAAAAATCTTATTATTTTCACTTGTTTCTTTCTCTTCACCATCTTCCTCTTAACTTATGAGCCTTGACTGCTCAGTCTCTAGAGTGTCAGAGGTATTGACATGTATAGGGGACATGTTTCCTTGTGAACTTGGCACACCTCAACTTTCTTGTTGTCCATATCCACAAGAAAATATATGTCATTGTAATATTTTGTGACCAACTCTTCAAGTATCCTCATTCTCATTTTCATCCTTTTCTTAAATTCATCAAAATAAGTAGTCATTACATTCTCAAAATTTTCTCCTACTTGAGTAATATACACATTTATTTGTCTTGTCATTGGTTTATCTTGATCCCATAGAGCATCACCAATACCAAGAAAATACTTCTAGATATAAAGAATATTCAAACAATGAGGGATCCAAACTTACACATTGAATTCTTCACTTTTCTTATGGATGATATATTTTCTACAAGTTGTAATCTTTGTAGCTCGACAAGATCATACTCATGATCTTTTATTACTATCTTCCATGATTGATCCACAACCATACAAGGCACATTATTCAATCTACTCAATTGATAGAATTTGTGAGCAATGACCCTTACTGAAAATTCAATTAGTGGATCAAAAATGTTTGTAATGGATAGACTACATCCATTCCACTCATCTCCTATATTAGCCTCAACTTCTTCGCAACTCAAACATCACATGGTTTTTTTTTCTCTATGATTGGATAGCTCATAACCCTATGAAGCATTTTCTTTGTAATCTCAACTAGTCCATTCTATGGCCAATACTTCATGTCATGAATTCTACTCAAAATAACTCTAATCCACTTGATTTTGAATTTTTTTGGGAATTATAGGGCACAAGTTAACCATTTCCTCTCAATAATTTCAATTTTTTCTTTCAAGATTCCTTCATTTCATAGCTTCTCATATGCTTCTCTAATTTCATAATCTTCTACTTCTCCAAATTTACACATATAAGAGCTTTTGAAATCATGTATCATAATGACTTTAGGTGGTATCAAGGATAGCTCACCCATTGAGTCTCCTTTCATAGCAATCTCTAGAATAACATGAAACTTTGGTGGAGGAAAAGTGTCACTCTTCATCGGTCGGATTCTACTAACCTCTTGACTCATTCTACTAGTTGATAAAGATTCCATATTTGTAGTTAAGGTTTGAATTTATTTCTTCTTTGGATACTTAGAATAGTTCAAAACTTCACTCGTTCAAGCTTCTTCATCCAAATCTCTCTTGAAATATTTCTATTTGCTAAAATTGCCAAATCACTCTATGCTCTAAAAAATATGAATGAAAGGTATGTGATAATGTCTTCAAAATTATTTATATACCTCATTCTAATCAAAGTAGGGTCTTCATTAATGTTGTGTACTTAGGTGAGTGGAAGCCAACTGGCTTGATCAATAATGATGTCTTTTAATTAGGTCTTTGTATTATAGATTGGTCTCTTCCATGTCATATAATCTCTACCATTCCTCTTCATAAGTGCTCAGTCTATGTTACAATTCTTGGTCAACATAGACATTTTTACTAACACTTGACAACCTTTCACAAATTTATTCTTATGCATCTTCACATATGCAGATATGAACTTTTGGAACATTTTCATGTAAGGAACTGATGTATGATATATCAATTAAGTATACAATTCCATACATATCTCTCTTTGTTAGTTTGATATGACATGATAACCTTCTCCATTGGATTGGGTGACATTATCTCTATTAGCTCCACTATTTCCATCTTTTGTTATATTTTTCCAATTTTTGCTCATCTCTTTCCTAGTCTGCTCAATGTCCATTTTTCCTTTGCATAATTTGTCTTTTGTTTGATTTGTTGAATGTACTTGAGTCCTACAATTCTTGCTTTGATTTCCAATCTCGTGACATTTGGAACATTCTTTGTTAGGTGCATAATTCTTCCTTTGATTTGTCCAATAAGGTTTTTTCTGTGATCTACATGCATATGCTCTATGCACATACTTTTGACTGTTATAGCAATATCCTTCAAATCTAGTTGCAGTAGATGTATTCCCTAGTCTTGACCTACATTCATGTATTTGATGTTCTTGTTTCTTGTAGTAAAAATAGTAACTAGTGAACTTAGGTTTAGAATTTTGCATACCATGTTTGCTTTGATAGATAGTTGTAGTATGACCAAGTTTTCCAAAATGATAGCATGTTGGTTTATCCTATGACTTTGCATTCCATAGTTCTCCATTCTTGGATGATTCTCCTTTCTCAGTGCATGAATGTCTTGACCTATCAAAACAACTTGATGACTTCATAAGTTAAGCAAAGTACTTCATTGCCTCTTTTGGTTTGTTGAATCTCTCCATTGATTCTTTCTCAGTTTTCAATTCATTCTTCAGTGTGTCCTTCTATGATTTAAGATTTGTAATTTCCACATCCTTATGATTTGATTCCTAATTCCGAAGCATTAGTTGATTCATCATATCTAGTTGAGTATTTGTCAAATTTTGCAGATCTGATATCCTTTCTTCAAGTCTAGTATTCATTACCCTTTTGTCTTCTTCAGCCATAGTCCTATCTTCTTCGTCTTTTTTCTTTTGTTTAATCACTTCAAATAGTCTTACTAATTAGATTTCATGTTCTCTTTTCATTCCTCTTATTTCTTCATTCAAGAGTTTGTTCTTGTCAAGTAGATCAGTAGATACTTTTTCATTTAGATTGATTGATTCAAATAGTCCTTCAGTCTCAACTTCTTCATATGAAAGTTGTTTTATTTGGATGACAATTTCTTTTCTCCTTTTTAGAGAATCCTTCAGATCTTGTCTTGTCTTCTCAAGTTTTTGCAGTATGAGTTGGATGTCAATCACCTAATTGTCAATAACCTTATCCAATTTGAAAGCCTCCATCTCCAATATCTTGTCTCCAAGCTATTAAGCTTGTCTCAAAGAACTAAATCTCTAATACCAATTATTTACTGATGGGGCTGTAACAAGATAAAATAGATACTGAGAGGGGAGGGTGAATCAGAATCTTAAACAATTAAAGGTTTTCACTAATTCATTCATATCTATCAATAATCTCGTGCATGTAAAACTTCTAATGTAAATATATTGTAACATATAAATTTGATCAATCACATGCATGATAATAAACACATAACACAATATTTTTTACCCAAAAACCCTCCAAGTTCAAGGTAAAACTAGGGTGGGGATGACACCAAAAAATCTACACTACTGCAGTAATAAAGTTAACCAGTTAAGGTTACAATGTTTGATCATAAGATATGATCTAACCTATGAGGATTTTTCCATGTTAAAGGCTTAAGAGACTATTAGGTCTCACCTTGTTAGAGGATTTAACACCTACAAAAAAGTAAGAACTTTGTTAGGAGATTTACAAAGATCTATTAAGACCACTTTGTTAAGAGATTTACCCTAATAATTCAAGTCACTTAAAATTGATTCAATACCTAACACTCAATTTTCTCTATAAGTTTATTTTGAATCTTCTCCTTGTTAGTTGATCCTCTCCTTTGATCTAATATGCTTGTCTTTCCCTTTCACTTCACTACTATGACTAGGTCACTTGCTTTGTTAAGTGATAACAAAACCCTTCTCTGACTTCCAATCTCGATCCTTCACTGTACTCTTTGTTTACATGTATACACTTATCCATTCTTTCTATTGCTCTTGCTCACACACACATTCATATTGATCTAGGTTAAGATCATCACTATTTAAAAAGTTCAATAAAGATTTTTCTAGATTCTTCCATAATAACCTCTTCATCTTGATTATTGAACACACAACATAGGGATATGTGATCCACATCATGTAAATATTTTGTAATAACCTCTATAAGTATTAAATTTTCTATAGCAACCTCTTCAAAATTTAAATGTTCCTTCCAAGTTGGCCTAATAATCATTTTTCCTCAAACTCTATTCCATTCCTAACTTTTATGTATTCCTTGATTCTTGACATTGTTGTTGCTTGATCTATAGTACTCTTTTAATTCTCAACATGTATTGTATTTGATGCACACTATGTAACTTGGAACTTGTATGCTTGGTACTTTCTTGGTCAATGATGTCTTGGTACATATAGAAAATTGTTTGTGACCATAAACTTACTCAGCTCCTATAAAGATTGGTACATACTTGCTTATGTACATGGCTCAACATACATAGAGTAGCTCAGTCATAGTGATGATTGTCTGACTCTGCCTTGTAAATGACTAAGAGGTTGATGCTAATAGACAATAATGGTTAAAGATACCAGCAGTTTTCAAATCAATGTTAATGGGTATTTCTTCATAATCCATGGTAGGACCTCTACCTACTATGTAGAAATTATAGACCACAAAGTGTGTTTGATAGTTTAAGGGTTTAGTAAATACATCTTAACAAAATCTACCAAAGCTTCTCTATGTTGATTATATAATAGATTTTATGATAGATTCTTAATAATTGAAATACACAAACTCAAAGTTTCTCTCTATCTCTCTTAATATCTATTACAATGCCATGGTGGCTCTCATCTAGTGTCATTTTGTAAATACACCTTAACAAAATCCATTAAAATTTTAATAGGTTTTTTGATGGGATCAATAACTAAATAATGTCTTAGGTCATATGTATAATTGAAAAAAAAGATCCTTGAACTTTTAGGAATTAAATTTGATTTTAGGGACAATCTTATCTTTATCCGCTTGACTTTTGTGTGCTAAGTAATGTATAAAATGGTTGATTTCTAACACTTTTAGTTATATTTAAGACAATTTATATTTATTATCATTAAGTTTAAATCATTTTAGTACATTTATGCTTGCATCATCGTCTAAGATTTTTATAGAATGAATTGTGTGTATGGTCCTCTTATGCAGCTAGAGAAAATAAATGAAAGTATGATAGTATTTGATTGATGGAATAAATCTTTGAATGATCTAGATATTGTTGGGGAAATTATCATATCATCTATCCAAATAAGTATTTTAGGCTTGCAACTCTTTTATAGTCTTTGCTTCTAAGTTTATCCTATTTTGAATTGGTTAACAATCCAAGGACAATATGTTGTTTTGTTCTTGCATTTCAAAGTTTTCATTTCTACTCTTAGCTTATTTCCCTATATTGTTGATTACATGTATATATTTTGTGTGATTATATCACTCTTAGTGGAAATGAGAAATTAATTAGAAACATCCTTAACTCCTTTGGTGAGGATCTTTCATGGTTTAGAAAAAGGAAAGACATGGATTATTCCCATGGATTGACAGCTAGAAATGATTCAGTATTTTCTTTCTTTCTTTTTACACCAATCTTGAAGTGGGTTAATAATAAGAAAGGTTTTAGCAACTATGTTTTTTTTCAAGCCTTTCTTTTTTTCTTCTCACCTAAACTACCCTAACATCAACATGGTATATAGCATTCTACTTTTATGGTCATCCTATATTTAGTATAGTTGTCTACACAACTAGCCTAGTGTATAGAGTCTTTGTGTATATATATAGTTCTAAGATCATTAGCCTCTCTATAATCATTAGTTAACTATGTACTCAACCTTCATGAAAATGATAATAATGCCACATTTAAACCAACATACTATCATTAGCATCAGACTTGAACTTTATAATGTTTTGTTCTATGTGTGATATTTTCACTCTATTATTGTCATGTTTGGTTACAAGCCTCTGTAGAATATTTTATCATCATTTTCCTCATAGTAAAAATTTATCATCTATTAACTACCTATATAATTCAATTGTGTGTATATTTCCCCAAATATGTATTTTTCATATTTGTCTTCTTTGAACAAGGGAAATGAAGAGGAAAGAAAGACATGCAGTAGGTCTAAAAGAAGGAGATCAACTAGAGGTCAACATATTAGAATGAAAATTTTAAAAAATATGTAATTTCCACTTATTGAAGTGGGGTCATGTTCTAATGATGATGAGGTCATAAGAAACATCAAGGTACATGTAGTGCCTGCCCCTAGTTTACATTTTCGAGCTACATTTATGATATGATTGCCAAACTCTTTTAGGCCAATTTATGTTTGATGAGTAGTATTATTAGATTAGAGATTATCAGATGATGTTTACACTCAGTTATTATATGATGAGATTACTTGGTACTCTATATTTCATGCATGTATGATGATTATTCAATGGTCTCAGTTATCAATGATGATTAGTTAGATGGTTTATTATTTCATGTGCTTCTTATGGATACTTAACCCATACTGCATGTGTATGGTGTGCGTGTTGTTTTATTTATGTATGGTGTTTCTGATATGGTTAAGGAAGGGAGTCGTAGTCACCTGCTAGTCGGGATCTACACGATGCACCACTTCCTGCCATTGTCTGTTTAGCTTAGAATATTGTGTTTGTACATGCGTGGATTTTATGCAGGTTGCAGGTACCGGGTATCGACTTCCCTGAATTGTTAGGATGAGCGTACCCTATCGCACTGTCTCAATGGTAAGAGAGGGGAGATAAACTCTTAAGTCCAAATCCTAAACCCTTTAGCCAATTGTCCTAATTGATAATTAGGACAAGTATCTGAGTTAAGTACCCTCTGAATGCATCAAATGATGTAATTTTGTGATTATAACCCTTTTGTTTGATTTGGTATGTATTTTTCTATGATGGGTTTTCGTATGTTGCTTTATGAGTCCTTGGTGTATTTTTCTATTAAATTAAGTCTAATTAAAAAGATTAATTAATGATTTAATTTAATAGAGAATTATTATGATATCTTTATATTTAATTAATTAATTAATTAAATAAAAGAATTAAAGTTCAAAGATAAATTTAGAACAGGATAATATTTATTTAATTTAATAATAATATATTTGGAGTTCATTTTTAAATAAATGCTAAATATTATTGTTATTTAAATTAATTAAATATGTTATCAATAAAGTTCTAAAATAAATTAAAAGTTGAAAGATATTAATTTATTAAGAATTATAAATCGCATGATCTAAACATGAGTTAAATATAAGAATTAAATTAAAAGATTAAATTATAAAAATTAATAATGTTATTTTAATTTCTTAAAAGTGCACATAAGAGTTAAAGTAATAAATTAATTAAGAATTGAATTCAAGTGAAATTTTAAATAAAGTTATTTAATAATTCAACTTAATGTGCATGAAAGTGGAATGCAAAAGAATAAGAAAAGATAATAAAAGTTAATTTGGAGTTAACTGAGTTGTGCAAAGAGTCTTCTCGGGTAAACGCACAATTAGTGCCCCGAATTGAGGAGAAATTGCTTATCACAACTTTAGGGGTTCATTTTTTGATATAGAGGAATCTAGACGGGAATTTTTGGGAGACAATTTTTGGAAGCGAATTTCAGAAAGCTGATACCAAGAAAGTGTTCCAGAGGAAGGTTATTGAGAGGAGCGAATTCTTATACAGTTCCTGGAGATTGTATATTAGCATTAGGATCAGGTAGGGTCTTGTGTGTTGATCGTTGATTATTTACGCGATCTCTCTATTCCTTGTCTTCTTCGTGCCTGTGGATTGTATATCTAAATTCTCTGTGATGAATGTTAAAACATTACGATATTGGAATTTATCAGATGCTTGCCAATAAACTTCTGTATACATAAGATTTAAATGGGAAGGGTTGAATCTAATACCGAAATTCTAAATTAGTAGATCGATTGGTTGACTATATATATTTTCTATATCAATTTAAAAAGGAGACCAATTTTTCAATGCTTATATATATATATATATTTATAAATTTATATATATATATATTCTTAATTAATTTGTTTATTAATAAGAGTCTTATTAATAACGAAATGGTATTCCTTTTGTTTTTTTAAAAAAAATATATATATATATATATCAGATATTATATATATATATAAAATAAAAATAAAATAAAAGAAAGAAAAAAAATAATATATAAAAAGACATATATATTTATAGTGGGGGGGGAGGGAATCACCCTGTACCCACCCCCCACTGGCACAGGCCGACAGTACCTGCGTCGCAGGTACTGCGACGGCAGGTACAGAGTACCTACCGCCGCAGGTCCTACAACCGCAGGCCTGCGGCCAAGCCGACGGGCTATAAACATTATTTTGAATATTAAAAAAATATGAAATTTTGATTTCGTTTTTGTTTTTTTTTTTTTTTATATAATTTTTAATTTATTAAAACAAATTTTATTTATTTAGAATTTTTAAATAATAAAATTATAATATATTTAATTTTATAATAGTTTAAACTTTATTAATATTTAATAAATAAATATTAAATACATAGACATAGTTTGTAAATTTTAATTTATTAATAATTTTGCTTAAATATTAATAAATTAACAATTAATGGTTAGATTAAAATAAGTAATTAGATCAAATGATTATTGATTAATTTAATTAAAATTAGTTTAATTAAGTTAATTAATAATGAATTTTATTTGACTAAATTATAAATTTGGATATTGATTTAATGAAAGTTATTATAGAAAAGGGATAATCGAAAAGGGTAGTTGAGAAAACCTAGTTACTTGAATTTGACATTAAACTGAAACATAAACCTTACCTTAACTCAAACAATATACTTTCAGATCATATCTCTGAGACTTTGATGTTGTCTTTGTACTTTGAATGTTTTGGGGTTGGTTTAGCGTTGACCAGTTCAGGTTGTTACCAGAGGCTCGAGGTTGTGAATGTGATGTCATGATGATTTGGTCTCGATCTTTCTTAACCTGACCATGGTAATGTGATGAAGTGCTCTATGACATGTTTGCGTTACTGTTTGTTGTTGCTTTCCAGTTTCCTTGTGTGAAGCTGAGGTGTATGTATTTGAGAATACCTAACTTAACCATTTTTGAGTCTCGATCAGTTATATTTGATAACCATTTCTGAGTCTCGATCAGTTATACTTGTATTACTTTCTGGTTGTTCATCAGAGAACCATTGGATTTTGTGACTTATCATTGATGCCTTCAGTTGCTGATAGAGAACTGTCGTGATTACATGATTACTATTTGATGTTATCTGTTGCTCATGAAGAACTGATGTAATTTTGTGGATTATCTTTTTATGATGTTTTTCAGTTGCTCGTATAGGAATGAGGTGGTTTTATTATGATTCTTTGATTTACGAGTTCATGAGCTAGGGTAGGTTATCTATGTGTAGAGTCGGGAAGTGGCTTGCAATGGGGGTCGGAGCCCTAAGAGGCTGCCTTGAGAAACCCATTGTAAGTCATTTTTAATAAGTGAAAACATTTTACACTAAATGAGAGAAAATGAACCTAACAAGATAATTGTATGTTCTCTCCCATGCCATGAGTGCTAGTACAGACTAGGATGGGGTAGAGAGAACGCTTGGTTACGACCTTGCATTCCATAGTATGCCTCGTCAGTACGAGAGGATACTAGTGGTCGCAGGATCAGTAGGGACCCGGGATTCCTAAGGGATTGCTCGGGTAACTTCTACATGACTTTTGCGATGACACTTTCTCGCTTGCATATTAGGTTTCCTACGTGTCTTGTAGTACCTCTGGAATTTAGATGTCGATCTTTTTAGGAAACCTTGAGTTAGCATACTTATAGGATTTCCTGGACTTAGAGAGTATTTTGATTATAGGTTTTGTTATCCTATTTGGGACTTGAGACTATCTCCTCAGCGCGGTGGGAGTGGACCATTTAGGTTCCACGCGGTCAGGTGGTAGTGCTTTTACTCTTACCATTGAGATCCGTTCCGTGGTCACCGTGGCTGGAGATTTCGTGATTGGCATTTACCTTCACTATGTTCTTGGATTATTATGATGGATGGTTAGATTTTATGATAGATGTTTTATCATTATGGATGTATGGATGTATCATGTATGGTGAATAGTTTCATATATTTTTACTGTACTTTGTATCATGGATTTGAGGATGTTGTATCTTGATCTTTACATATGTATATTCTTTTAAGCCTTTCATACCCTGTGACATGTACAGTGGATGATTGAGCATTCTGAATTAATTTGCCAAGGAGCATTCGGAACAAATGTATATTATGGACATTGGAGTTTCTGATTATTCTTTCATATGTATGTGATAGTTGTTAGACTTAGAATTAATTAAATTTAAACGTGACTCAACGTCTTGGGATCTTTAAGAAATGTAACTTACAATGTATGTTTGTCGATGATTTCATGTTATTGCTTCCGCTACTATGTGTTTGAGGTGTATGTCATACTTTCTTACTTTTAAAAAAAAAAAAAAATGTTTAGCAAACTTAGTGAAACTTTAGGTTAATTCTTTTGGATCCCTTGGCGGGGCGTTACAGTACACTTGAGGTATAAACATATACAAAAATGATGGGTATCTAAGGAACTTCCTCCAATAAACACTATTCTTTGTGCTAATGAGAGGATACCTTACATAGAACCATCATCATTACATGGTTTGGGCCTAATTTTCATGGGCATCATAAAGGTTTGTTACACCAAATTTTATGAATTGATGGATTATATCATACCTTGTCACAATTAGCAGCATGCTCATATACACGGACTATGTGTAGATATGCACTATCAAAAAATTATATATAGCTAAATGATAATGGGATAAAAGCACAAACTAGTATCATCCTTTTATAAAGGAAAAGGCTAACAAAAGTAAAACTATTCAACTTCAATGACATTAAAGTGGCATTATTGTTTAGAACACTGAAATGAAATATGTAGTGAAATATGTTTAAAGTAGTGAAATATGTAGAAATGGGTCAAGCTTAGGATTATTATTTTTAATAATTATTTGGAATAAGAATGGATACATATTTCTAATTTTTAATGATGACTTTTTAGCATCTAAGAAATATTGAAAATCAGGGTTCTAGTTCCAACCAAAAAACTATATGTAAATATTTTTCCTCTTTGATATCAAAATATGTTATAGATGAAATATATAGCTATTAAATCCCAAAATAAAAATTGGTTATCGACGAATTCTCTTTTATAAATGTGACTTGGTTATAAAAACTAGCAATTATATAATGACTTCTTTTTTTATAACAATTCCAATTTTATTTCCCCTGAAATCAACAGTTTTCATCTTGCACCATATTTTTCATAACAAATCTATTCCAACCAAAATGAAAACTATACATCTGAGAAGATGACTCTCTCCTCAAGCACACCATGTATTTTTCAAAAAATATATATGATTTACTTTCTTTTTCTTTTTCAAAGTCAACATCTTCTCATCTATTAAAATACGTACTTGTAGAATTTTTCAATTATATTATATTAAATGTCTAATTAAAACATGATAAATTCTATATAAGAATATTGTTGACTCTAAGATCTATAAAAAGATGTTTTTATATTATTAAAAGTATATTGTTAGAAAGAGTAAGAGTTAATCAAATGTCACTTTTTGAAATAATTTTATTTCTATAGTAATTGGACACAAATTGGTATAAAATATGTAATTAATATATATTTCCAATTGGAAAAGTTGGACCACTTGTATAACTTAGCTAGAATGAATCTAACTTGATCATATGTTTTTCTAAATTTGGTTGTTAGTTAGAAATACTCAAGTTCATTTGTTTGTAGTAGGGGCTTTGACCCATAGCACAAATCAAGATGCATGTCCAACAAATTCTACTGAGTGGGTTAACTTCATTGTAATTATACAAATTAGATACGAGTGATATGTTATACTATTTTCTTTAAGGTTTTGGATTAATTCTAAAAATGTCACTAATATTCTTGTCATGGATTGATGTTTGCAAAAAGGCACCCATAGTAGATGATAGCATCAATAGAGAGTTGGACTCACTATTATACGATGATGACATCACATGTTACACAAACATTGTTTAAAATAAAGTCCTTAGATTGGTATTGATAACCCTTCAAAATAAAGAGATAAAAGAGAGAAAATAAAAATTAAATAAGAAACTATAAAATTGTAAGTAAGCTATCATGAAGTATTTAATTATAACATAAAATCATTCATGGTTTATATTTTATACTATTTTATGCCATGATCTAAAATATGTGTTATTTTTGTAGGATGATTTACATCCTTGTAATGTTCTTCTTTCCCATGATTAGGGTGCTCCAAGTCCTTCAGGTGTTGGCCATATTCTTGTGCATACACCACCTCATATATTTAGATTTTTGTGTCTTTTCATTAATGTATTATTTCTCATATATTCAATCTATTGTATATTTAATGTATTATTTATGGTACTTTAGGTGTTGGTCATTTTCCTTTTCACACACCAACTCCTTTGGCCCCATCATCTGTGCATATATTTCGAACTCAAAATTTGGTGGCATACAACATGCAGACATCACTGACCTCAACATGTGTGATTGAAAAAATATAAGAGGGTGCAGAAAGACATGTACTAGTAGATGAGGTAGCTACTAGTATCCATGGTGATGTTTTACAAATATATCTTGGATCTTCTCATATAACTAGGAAAAGAAAATTTTCAATCACATTTGTGGTGACCAATGGTTTAGTTCTCATTAAAATAAAGAAGGCTCCAAGTACTTTAAAATTATATATAGTTAAATTATAATTAACTTATTGATCACTGTATTTGGAGTAATGATCCAATAATTTTTTTTAGGAAATAATAGTTTTAATAAAAATCTAAATGATATTTTATTAGAGATATTCAGGCCCACCATAGGTAGATGGTAGAATACCCAAAATCAACAATTAAAAGATGATCTCAGAAACTGTTTAGTTGTCTTATTTGGAAATAAAACATTTAATAAAACCAAGGTCCTTTAGAAAGATTACACATATCTAAAGTATGTGAGGGACCAATATAGGTCACATTTAGCTAAGAGTACAAAGTACAAGAGTACCCCCATGGTTCCAGAAAGGAAGTAGGACTTGGTATCATATGGAAAGGAGAAGGTTAAAAAGAGAAAAGGAAGGATACTGCCTAATGAGGGAAGGTATGTGATACTATGAATGGTGTAATTATATAATGACTAATCTTTAATTTTACATAATCTAATATATTTCAAACTTTTCAAACACTTCCTAGCACATCAAAGACAAGAAATGCAAAACTAGAAAAACACAACAACACAAACTTGGCTCTAGTGGTTAGTTTTTGCATGAAGTACAAGTATCAATAAATAAAAATTGTATCAACTAAGAAATTACAAATAATTTTTGTTTTATCACACAGTAGAAGCTAAATTCACGATATTATGCAAAAATGTTCGGTATTGAATTAAATAGAGTACCCATAGAAGATGACATGAAAATAATCTTCCAACAAGGATATGGAATCATAGTTAAATATTTAAGAGTATTGTGTGTGAAAATACAAGCTTCTAGTGTAACCAAAATATAGCTAAATAACCTAAATGAAGATTACCTAAATTTGAATACTTGTGCAATAATCTATTAGATATTATAATTTTCTTCCATAAAGTGACTATATTTTTTTTATATAACCAAGAAATGGTAACATTGTACATAACATTGGAATGCATCCTAGTAAGATGGAGCATGACCTACACATGAAGGTGATGGTGGGGATCCTAATATTAGAGGTTTTCATAAGTACTTGTGTGAAATTATGAATAAAGTTAAACATATTTAAATACATTTTTGTAGTAATTAATGTAACCTTTTCTCTTTTTACTTTAGACCATGTAGTGTGTGATGAACAAGTTGAGAATGATCAAGCTAGATAAATACATTAGGAATGTGATGCCCCCATCAAGTGGAGGAGACCACTATTTAAATGTATTTAATTACAATTGGTGTATTAATTAGTATAACCTTTCATGTTTCAACTCTAGAGGATTTAAAGGGTATTTAACATGTTAAGGATGGGGCTAGATGACATAATCAAGAAGTTCATGTGGCCCTATTAGGTAAAGAGAACCCCTTTAAAATTAATAAAAGACTTTTAATAATAATATAAAAAACTTATCAATTTAACCCATTTTTTTTATTATTGTAGTGAACCCCCTTTCATGCATAGGCCTCTACATCATGTCAGAAGACATACATCAAGATCAGGAGTAGATTAGGGCACACCAATTCAAGAGGGGAAAATGATAAAGAAATTGATTCTCCACTTGGTCAATTCCTAATTTCAAAAAGATGATAAAAAAGACTTAATTGCAATAATGATATGTGCTAATATTTGATTTTTTATGTTTGAGTGGATAAATGTTATATTTTTTTTTAATGTGAATGAGTCTTATGTGGGTAAAAGCCCAAACCTGTGTCACCCTTTTATAAAGGAAAAAGCTAACAAAAGTATAACTATTTAGCTTCAATGACATAAAACTAGTATTATTATTTAGAATTTGAAAATGAAGAAAACTAAAGAAATGTGTAGAAATGGACAAATTTTAGGATTGTTATATTTAATGATTATTTGGAATAAAAATTGATATATTTTTTAAAAATTTGAGTAACAAAACTTGCAACAAAAGTATAATTGTTTCCACATAACCCTTAATAGATCTAAAATAAATAAGCAATTAAAATCCACATGCAAGAGAATAGACAACATACCCACAAAAATGTGACACAAGATATACCCTAGGAAACCCTCATTGAGGGAATAACCCAACCTCCAAAAGCATCCATCACCATGTATTATTCAGCAAAAAATATCGTTGCAATACAACCATGGAAGCCTTCAAAGTCATAGCCACAACCAAGCAATCCATATAAACAAGCATGAATCCACACATCTCATGCCATGATTTTAACCTTCACAAATGCTCCCTTGGCTAACATGTCAATCCTTGTCTTGCTCGACTCTTTTCTTTTTCCTTTTTGTCTTTCACATACAACAACTACCCTTGTGGTTGCTTATATAGTAGCAAGTCCCATAAAACTACCAAGTGGTATTACATAAAGCATGTGCTACCTAACCCATTTACCCCACATTTAATATTGGACATTTAATTATTTTCTCCAATATTAAATAATTAATCAAATATTACCACAATGTTACAATACAACTCATCAAGTATATTCTATGGGAATATTTACATGTTTCACATCCATCTAGATGCTCCTCGGTGCAACATTACATAATCAAATAAAATAATACAATATAACAATATCATGCAATGTGTGCAACATCCATAATCTCAAAAATCTCTGACTTTTTGTATACATTACATAGGGTCAATCCATAGCCACATAAATGAACAAGGAAAAAATCCCTCCTAGCACATCCACAATCATGGGTTAGAGTAAACCAAGAGCTCCATCTTGGTACACACACCTCTAGATGTGAAATGTGCAAGTATGATCTCCTTCATAAAACCTCAACCATGAAGCCACAACAACATCCACAACATACCATATAACTAATCATGGATGTAAGCCTCTCACAAGAATATCAAACTCATAAACCATTCCTAAACCAAGGAATAACTATTCCTAATCCAAGGAATATGCCCAATGTCAAACCAACATAATAACATATGCACAAGGAGATAACCAATGCTAAAACATCTCTCAAATAAACCCTCCAAAACTAACTCCATGTACCATAGCTCAAGATCCATACCCATGAAAGACAAACATAAATATAATTCACCCAAAAGAAACAATGGGTTATACCTCTCAATTAGAAAACTGTCGAGTAGATGAAGAGTGGGGAATGAGAATTATCATCAAGATATCTAAGTCTCCAACAAAGACTCATCTAATAACAATCTCCTCTCAAGTCCATATCAAGTGAATTTCCCTCGTACTTCCTATTGAAACCATCAAATATCCCAACAAATACTTTTCTAATCCAAAATAAATTAGCATCACCACTGTCTCTAAGTATGCATGAGCACCTATAACCAATCAATCCATGCTAAGTCAAAATAAAACATAGAAATATCATGAATTATCCAAAAAATGATCAATGTACTCAATACAAAGAAACTAAACCAAGATCAATGTCAAAGTTCCAACCATGGCCTCAAGAACCAAAGACATGGCAACATGATCTAAACATCTCAACCAAAGAGATAACATGCTCCATATGAACATACCATAACATGTCAAAACTCTAAACGTGTATCATGATTATACCATGACATAAAAATGAAACCATCCTAACACCAAGGATAAAATTTCAAATGAAAGCATAAATCACACCTTTACCAAGAATTTCATGAGTCCTCAAGATGTCACCTTATTCACACACCATGAAGAAAATCATCTCTACATACCATGAAGAACCATATCCACATACCATGAAGAACCATCTCCACACACAATGAAGATAAAAAATGCACCATAAAAATGTCAAAGACACGTCTACAATAACAAGATCTAAGACAAACCTCCAACATCTATAAATACTCAATAAGTATATCAATACCAAAAAATCTCACTCAACTTTGGTATCGAGTCATTGATGACATCATAACATCTATAGATCCTACATGAGATCCTCTAGGTCTACACACATGCAACCAAAGTGCTAGTACCAAGTGAAACTAAGATCTCCAAGCCAAAAAGACACAAATCTAACTAGGAACTAATCTTGCACTACCACCTCATCACTATCACAAGCACCCACTAAACCATGTATCCAAGCTATCCATGACATCATGATGAAGAATCATCCTCTAACCATGAGATTCAATCAAGGCATCAAACCATCAAAGAACTCAAACTGCACATCATAAGCTCCTCAAAAAAAAACCAAATAATCATGATTCTCAACCAAGAAGATATACCACCATAACCAAATTAGGAATCCAAACCAATGAACTTCAAGGATGTACCTATATATCTAATCATGTCATGCAAAAATCTATGGCACCATGATCACATCCATGAAATAAGAAATTAACTCTTAAAGTGTCTAACCTGTCAACATTAAATAGTCAACCTTAGTTCTCCACCATGATTGTACCTGGTAACAACATCGCATCCACTTCTACATGAAGATAAATGAAAGAATCATGTGACTAAGGGCATAGACAACTCAAATCCAAGCCATCAATATGAATATGCCTCAATAATAAAAGATCAATGGGCAAAGACAACCCATATCCAAGCCATAAATGCAACCTATAAGTATAGACTGCTTATAACATTGCACAACTTGTAGACTCAAAAATTCATCATAAATATCCAAAATAAATACTAATAGCCATATCATCATGAGACTAATCTAAAATATGAATTAAGTATACAATGACATCAAATCTAAATCTCCAAAATATACAATATCATAAACTCACAATGTTATCATACACAATAGATATCATAAACCATTTAGATCAAAATAACAACAAAAAAATCATGCCAAACCTACACCAAATTTAAACCAATCTATAGATTTCTCCAAGGTCTTTTTGTTGACTATTTAAATCCAAAATTTGTCTCCCTATGCTCAAGTTATGTCCTAATATGTGTTCAAAATAATTAATATCTAACTTTCAAGCTCTTAAAACCTGAAAAAATGTCAAAATCACATAATTAAACCTACACCCAGTTGTAGTGCTTTGAATTAGCTTTCCAATGACTATAAGAAGTCCAAAATATGGTATCCTAAGTAAACATTATGGTCATTTTACCAAGACAATCATTTTACCATTTTCACTATGATTTTTTTGTGATGAAAATCCTAATAGGATTAAATTTGATGGCCATCATGGGCTGAAACTAAAAAACTCTTTCATTTCCTCACGAGATGACCAAACTAGGGCATATTATACATCAAACATTATGGAAACATCGACCCAGATCTAATGATGAGGTTTTTTTTGCCTAGGAGGTCATGTATGCAAGCTCACCCTAAAACTCTCATTTAAATGAGACATTTGAAAAACTCTTTTGACCAAAAATTTCACATGCCTAAAATTTTCCAACATTTCATCATAACAACAAACCCAAAACCCTTAGACCTGCAAAAAAAAACTCATATATCTGTCCCTTTCTTTCATCCTCTTATGCATTTCTATGGATTCAATCTAAGGTTACAATAATAAAACCATAGCTATAATACCACTTGTAAATAAACTTGCAACAAAAGTATAATCATTTCCACATAACCAATTATAGATTTGAAATAATTAAGTAATTAAAATCCACATGAAATAGAATAAGACAACATACCCACAAAAATGTGACACAAGATATACCCTATGAAATCCTCATTGAAGGAAAAACCTAGCCTCCAAAAGTATCCATCACAATATATTATTCAACAAAAAATATCATTGCAATACAACCTTCAAATCCATATCCATAACCAAGCAATCCATGTGAACAAGCATGAATCCACACATCGCTTGGCTAACATGTCAAGCCTTGTCTTTCTCGACTCATGTATTTTTTATTTTTTTCATTCACATATAATAACTACCCTTGTGGCTACTTAATGTTGGAGCATCCTAGGCTTTCTTGTAATCCTACATATTAGGGGTATTTCATTTAGAAGTTATGGACTTGATCACCAAAGGAGTGATGCTCAGTCATTGTTGGGCATAGTTTATGCTTGGGAGCTCAGCATACTCTGGGAGCTTAGCATACACTATGGAGCTTTGCATGGTCTTGGAGTTTGGCATGGTCTTGGAGCTTTGCATGGTCCTAGAGCTTGGCAGTACTCATGAATTTATTGATGCTTGACTTGGTTTTGTTGGCTCTCGACTTGGTCTTGGTTCTTGTTGGTGTTGAGTTGGCTGTGAGTCAACTACTAGAATTTAATCTATGTAGGGGTATTTAATTTGTGTTGTAGTCAACTTGCGGCTCAACATATATTTAATTTAAAGGATTTAATTTAATTTTTAATGAACTAGGCTGACTTGTGGCTTAGTTGGGTATAACTAGGGAGTTTTGTGGAGTCTTTAGACATTTTTATTGATCCATCTTGGATAAGGGAATGAAGGGTTTAAATGAAGTTTAAAGAGTTATGGATGTGACTTGATAACCAAATGATTTTTTAGTGGAACTAAGGGTAAAAGTGTGGATTCTTCTTGGTTTTCTTATCCAATTATGGATTTGGACTAGCTGTGATTGAAATTTTAAGTTGGAACTTGTGGGAGCTTGCAAAACTAATATTATAATTATTGTTTGTATTTGGCCCTAACTTGGAAGGCTTTATAGTGTAGCATATTTCATATAATAAGTTATATTTAAGAATTAAATATCATGATTTGGCATTAGATCTTGCATTTGTGTTACTTTGTTGTTGTGTTTCTATTGTGTGGTTATTTTTTGTGGGATAGGACATCTCCTTTGGGGATTCTCCTACCTTGCACTACGTCAGGTGACACCAAAGTGAAGGTTATTCCTAAGTGTGTGGATAGATCACCAAATTTGAGGCAGTTTACACCAGGACTTGCAAAGAAGGTTGACTATGGAGTTGATTGATTTTTTGGATTGGTGGATCTATTGCTTATGGTTTGCAAAAAAATTGGAAGATGCCTCCAAGAAGATTGGGCCCTAGGGAAATTGATGATCTTAGTGATGTTGTGGAAGAAAAGATCTTAGAAAATATTAGAGTAGAATTCAGATCTGAGATTGCATTGATAAAGAGTGACATGATTATTGAAATTGTGAGTGCTTTATGTGGTATACCTAGGCATATGGGAATTGAAGGTAGTTATGAGAAATTTTTTGAAGACTTTGAAGTTGCTGGATCTAGTGGTGAAGATAGAACTAATTGTGTGGAGAGACCTATTGGAACTACGGCTGACCACTTTGTTAGACCTAGATCTCAGTTGAAGCTGAAACATAAAATGGAAGTTTCTAATTTATCAGGTACTTTGACTCCTAAAGACTTGATTGATTGGATTAGTGAATTGGAAGACTATTTTGAGCTTGAGGATGTTGACGATCCACTTAGATTGAGTTTGGCATAGACTAAGTTGAAATGACATGCTACTCTTTAGTAGAAAGAAATGCAGAGAGACAATGAAGAAGAAGGTGAATTGAAGATATCTAGATGGAGATTGATGGTGACTAAATTGAAGACTAAGTTCATTCCTATTGATTATAAACTTGAGTTTTTTAAGAGGTTGCAGGATCTAAAGAAAAAATAATTGACTATGAAGGATTATACTGAGGAGTTCTACAAGTTGACTATTTGGTCTGGTCATAGAGAATTGTCAAAGGAAAAGGTAGCTTGATACATTAATGGTTTTAGATTTAATATTCAGGATGGGGTTGGTATGCTCAATATTTCTTCAATTGAGGATGCTTATTAGTATGCTCTAAAGGAAAAAGATAAGTTGAAGAGGAAAAGTCAAGATAATGATAGAGGGAAGAAGAAGCAGGATAGCTCAGCACAAGTTAAACCAAGTGTTGAAGGTGAATCAAAACCTATTAATCATAAAAACAAGATAGGTGGAGGTGGATTTAGAGGTAATTATTTCAAATGTGGGAAACAAGGGCATATATCTTTTGAATGTTCACTTAGTAGGATAGTTTCTATTGTGAATGAGGTTGTAGTTCAAGATAGAAAGCCTAAGAAAAGAGAGATTTTTCTAGCTTGATGAGTACTGGTTGGTGAGAAGACATTCGATTCTTGCTAGAGGACTAGTTTGTTCAAGACTTGTTGTAAGTTTGGTGGTAAAGTCTACAAGTGATTGTGGATGGTAGTAGTACTGATAACCTTTTTGCTAAGGAGATGGTTCAAAAACTTGGTTTGAAGAGAGCGAGACATCCTAATCTTTATAAGATTCGCTCATTACAAGGTCAACATGCTTTGGAAGTGAGGGAGCAATGCCTTGTTGATTTCCAAATTAGGTAGTATAAGGATCAAGTATTGTTTGATATTGTGGACATGAATAGTTGTCATGTGTTTCTTGGTAGACCTTGGTAGTATGATTGTAGGGTTTTGAATGATTATGTCAAGGATGTGTTTACTATTGAGAAAGGTAGTAGGGAGTTTTTCCTAATTCCTTTGCAGAATAAAGAGCTTGGTAGGAGAAACCTGAGTATTGGTAGTTGAGTTAAGTTGGCAGATTTTGAGAAGGTTAGAGAGTAGTATGGAAATCATACCTATACTACACCAAAGATGGACATGAAGAAGCAGAAGAAGAACAAGAGAAAGAGTGTACAAGTTGAGGACTTGGAGGATATGTATGTGAAGAACTAGTTTTGGATATATGTGTTGAATCCAAGAATATATTCTTCTAGCTACTAAGAACACCTTTTCAAATGTGGGGTGTCTAATATAGAAGCATCCTAGGCTTGCTTACAATCCTACATGTTAGGGTTATTTAGTTTAGAAGTTGTGGACTCATTCACCAAAGGAGTGGTGCTTAGTCGCTATTGGGTATAGTTTATGTTTGGGATCTTGACACACTCTAGGAGATCGGCATACACTATGGAGCTTGACATGGTCTTGGAGCTTAGCATGGTCCTAGAGCTCGGCAATTCTTGTGAATGTACTAGTGCTTGGCTTGGTTTTACTGACACTTAGCTTGGTCTTGGTTCCTATTGGTGTCAAGTTGTTTGTGAGCCAACTTTTGGCATTTAATTTATGAGGGGGTATTTAATTTGTGTTGTAGCTAACTTATGGTTCAACATATATTTAATGTAAGGGATTTAATTTAGTTTGTAATGAACTAGTCTGACTTGTGGTTTAATTAAGTATAAGTAGGGGGTTTTGTGGAGTCTTTATGCATTTTTATTGGTCCATCTTGGAGAAGGGGATGAAGGGTAGATGTAAATTTTGAAGAGATGTAAATTTGTGGACCTAAGGGTAAAAATGTGGATTCTTTTTGGTGTTCTTATCTAGTTGTGGATCTAGACTAACTAGGATTGAGATTGTAAGTTAGATCTTGTGGGATCTTGTAGAACTAATATTGTAATTGTTGTTTGTATTTGGCCCTAACCCAAAAGGCATTATAGTCAGGCATATTGCATGTAATTAGTTATATTTATGAATTAATTATCATGATTTGGTATCAAATCTTGCATTTTTGTTTCTTTGTTGTTGTGTTTCTGCTATGTAGTTATTTTTTGGGGGCTAGGACATCTCCTTTGGGGATTCTCCCACCTTGCACTGCATCACTACTTATATAGTCACAAGTCCTACAAAATGACCAAGTGGTATTACATAAGCCATGTGCTACCTAACCCATTGACCCCATATTTAATATTGGACATTTAATTCTTTTCGCCAATATTAAATAATTACATCAAATATTACCACAATGTTACAATACAACTCATCAAATATATTCCATGGAAATCTTTACATGTTTCACATCCATTTAGATGCTCCTAGGTGCAACATTACATAATAAAATAAAATAATACAATATAACAATATCATGCAATGTGTGCAACACCCATAATCTCAACACAAACTTGTATCACCCTTTTATAAAGGGAAAGGATAAGAAAAGTATAACTATTTAGCTTCAATGACATAAAACTAGTATTATTATGTAAATTTTGAAAATGAATTAAACTAATTAAATGTGTAGAAATGGATGAATTTTAGGATTATTATCTTTAATGATAAGTTGGATTAAGAATTGATATATTTTCCAAATTTTTAAGGATGATTTTTTAGATGTTGAAAATGAGGGGTCTAGTTCCCACCACAAAACTATATGGAAATAAACATTTTTCTCTTTGATCTCAAATTATGTTATAGATGACATATATAGATAGATCAATCAAAAATTAAAATTGGCTTTTGACCTATATTTTCTCTTTTATAACAATTCAAATTTCAACTCACTTAAAATTGATAGTTTTCATCTCCCACCACATTTTTCAAAATAAATCTAATCTAACCAAAAGAAAAATTATACATTTTGGAAGAGGAATCTCTCCTCTAGAGTTTCATATACTTTTTTTAAAAAATTGATAAGATTTACTATTTTATTTTCTCAAAATGAACATCTTCTCGAGTGTTAAAATATGTGCTTGTAGTATTTTATAATTACAATATACTAGATATCTAAATAAAACACTATAAAATCTATATGAGAATTTTCTTAACTTTGAGCTCTATAAAATGGTGTTTATATGTTATTAGAAAGATATCATTAAAAAGAGTAAGAGTTATTGAAACACCAATTTTATGAAATAATTTTATTTCTTTAGTAATTGGATACAAACTAGTATAAAACATGCATTCAATAGACATTTTTGATTGGAAAAGTGTGGGAACATATATAACTTAGCTAGAATAAATTTATCTTAGATTATTTGTTTGAACAAAATTGTTATTTAGATGGAAATACTCAAATTCATTCATTCAAATAAGTCAGCCCGAAAGCTAACATAACTTTGTACTTTTACCCATGTGTTAAATAATGTTATGAAATAATGAATGAATTTAATGTTTTATTAATGGATGAAAGAATGAATGAATTCATGTGCTTGTCCATGTTAGATAGATAATATTAAACTATTATTCAAATGAAGATAATCTCAAAAAGATAACATGTGTCTTTCCTCTTCCTTATCCTATAACAAAAAATTATCCTTTATCCACTGAAAATAACAAACTTGTCTATACTTCAAATAAAGAGAATCAACTTCTTGCTGGCACCCTCATGGAATTCTTTCTACTATTATTACTACTTCTAGGAAGAAAGAAAATTTTAAATAGAACATTAGAGATAAGGAAGCACTATTGAGTTCCCTATCTCATATGGAGTGAGTAAAGGCACAATTAGTTGTCACACTTTTATAAAGGAAAGGTGTTAAACTTCAATGACATAAAAGTGGTATTTTTTTTTGGGAGTTTCAAGATGATGTAAACTACTGAAATATATAAAAATGTATGAATTTTATGTCTATAATATTTTTAAAAAAGTTGAACAAGAATTGATATGGTTTTTTCTAAGTTTTGAAGTCTACATTTCATTTTCTAAAACATTCTACAAATGAGGGGATTTACCTCCTGCCAAAGACTATAGGTAAAATAAATAAAAATCCTATGAGTTAAAAATATGTTTTAGATGACATGTATAGTTAGTGAAGGAAAAAAGAATATGTTATTTGCTATCTATATTTTGTTTGTTACAACTATTCAAAGTTGAGCTTACTTGAAATCAATAGTTTTTGTCTCTTACCTTCTATACTCTATCAAAATTATGCTAGACTAAATAAGTTATATATTCTTGAAGAGGAATATATCCTCTAGTGTCTTGTATTATTTTTAGATTTTTTTGATATGCTTTATCTTTTTGGAATCAATTTCTTCTCAAAAATTAATAAACCTACTTTTATTATTTAGTAAATTTAATATACTTTTTCTAATCAAAATACAATAAAACTTGTTTGGACTAACTATCAATGTTTTCCTTGAGGATTCCTAACATAGCTTAATTTTCTCTTGTGTTTTATAAGTCGAGTGTTTGTGTTGAGCATTGATAAGTCATTCTTTTGGTGCAATAACAACCCTAGCTTGTAACAAGTTGTATTAGAGCCTTGTCATAGGTTTGAATCTCTTGAGTAATACTTAGGGGAGGATAGTTGGACTAACCACCAATGTTTCCCTTTGAGATTTTTAGCATGGCTTAGCTACCTCTCATTTTCTATAAATCTAGTGGTTGTAATAGGTAGTGAAGTTTGATATTTTGGTGTAATAGCAACTCTAGCTTGTAAAAAACTTATATGTCTAGATTTTTGGCTTTGAGCTCTACAAAAGGTTAATTTTTAGCTTTTTTTTTGAATCTTGTTCTTCTTCAAATAGAAATAACTTGCAGAAATTAAAAATTTTACAATTATGAAGATTTTGGGGACTTGGCTACCACATGCCATGCCACATCAAATAACTCAATTGCGTTTGTACATGGGTCAGCTCCTACTAGACTAGTTACATGTGCACCCTATGCTTGAGTCACATATAAATGAGGCTAGGTTTTTGTTTATTTAAATCAATTTTGAAGTAATTTTTTGATTTAGAAAGTGATATTTTTGTGAAGGATTATGAACTCATTTTTTTCCTGAAGGGGTAGAAAAAAAATATTTTTATCAAGGAGTAGTAAATTGATTTTTTTGCATTAAATGCTTCACCTCTCTATTTGAATATTTTTTACAATGGGAAATCCACGTACTAGAGAAAGGAAATAAGATCAAAAGATTTATGAAAAATAAAGATTATACAAGAGTAATCAAGAGAAACCTATTGATTTTGAAGATGATGCAACTCAAATAGGGGAATAAATTGGTAGTATTTGAGCTAGAAATATTTTTGTGGCATGTAAAATTTGATGGAAATAGATGAAGATTCTATTTTAAATAAAATTTCATCTAAAGACATGGTACCTAAATGCACAATCAAATTTCATCTTAAAAATATGTGGAGGAATATTTGTATGAAGAGCACAATTATTTGTTAGGTTATTTGGAAGAAAAGATAAATGCCTATATTTTGGGAGTTATTGGATCTAATAAGAAGAAGAAAAGTGTAGGAGCTCAATTACATGAAATGATACTTAAAAATTGTGTTGACACTTTGAGCATTAGGGTATGTGCAGGATCATGGTCAACAAAACTATGGCCTTAAGTGGTAGTGAAAAACCAACAAATTAGGGTTATGTTAACTTGACATGTAATTTTAAAGTAGTTATGGACTTTATATCAAAAAGTTGTAACAAATGAATCTATAGGAAATTGAACACAGTTTCTAAACTTCTATGCCTTATCTGGAGAAAAAATTATTTGATTGGTCAAAATTTTGGATTTTAATGCAGTACTACAAAAATTTCAGGGCAAAAATAAAAATTAGGTGGATATCTCAACACCTTAATCAAAATCAAAAGATAATATGTTTTACTATAATTATAGGTATAAAAAGTAGATGAATTCCTAGATGTGACACATATTTTTGGCTATTTTTATTTAAAATAAATAATTAAATATTAATTTTCTATTATAACTTTTTTAGAATAAAAAACTCCCATGTTTGACCACCTTCTAATTGAAAACTTTTTTTAAAAAAAAATTTATTTTTTTTCTTATACTAGGCGAAGCATAGAATGTGACGCAACTTGTTGATTTCAAAAATGTTATACCATATGAAAGTTAGCTATTTTTCAATCAGTATGTCAAGTAGTAGTTTTCAAACATCATCATTAGAAATTAATTAATAAATACTTATTGAACTCATAATTTGACAACAATTATATTGATGGAATCTTGAGAGTGTTCTCAAAAAACCCTTTTCGTTTCATTGAATTTGGATGATAAAAATATTTTCAGATGGCCTTTTAAAGTCTGAATGTTAGGAAAACATGTCTCAAACACATTTTTTGAATTGACCAAAGAGGTTTGGTAAATACCTAGCCTAATCGAGTACTTGATCTAAAATCGAGCACTCGATCCTAGATTGGGTACCCAAAATGTGGCAATAAAACACAAAATTTTAAATTTGAGATAGTGGAAACCAATTGTACATTTTAAACCAAATGGCTTAAAATTTTATTTAAATATGCTTTATATTTAAGATATTTAATGATATTTGAATATTATCTTTTTAATTTTATTATTATATATATTATATAATAAATTTTTATCGTTATAATATTATATATGATAATAAATATGATTACATAGTATATTACGATCATAGTAATAAATATTATTATATAGTATTCTACATTATCTATAGTATTATAAATATTATTTATATATATTATTATATATGTTATATATATACTATTAAATATACTACTATAATATATATTTTTTAACATAGTATTATATAGTTTACCATATGTCCTTAGGGGTCCTAGGACCTGTTGAGCTGTCATTTTGCATGATGCTTAACGACAAGAATCCTTTTGAACTCCTCTCTTGAAAAGCTAATCTGAGCATCAACTCTAAGGTTCTAGGAAATCTTGTGACCTACTACAATCTGCTTAGTTGAACATAAATGTGAATGTTCACAAGGAGGCATTTTCTAGTTTTGATAACTTTCGATAAGATGTAGAATTTGTTTGCTACTTCAAAAGAGTAAACAAACAAAAAGAAACATATTTTTGTATTATTATTTTTTATCATGAATGCAAATCTAACAATGTAACTATATGAATTCCTAATTTAACCAAGGGGTTAGTAAAGAAAATAACAAAGATAAGGTGACAAGAAGTTTAAGCAAAGAACATGAAAAGTAAATCCTAACAGACATAAACTATGAAAATAACATGTCTACAAGTTAAGCTTTCAAAAAGATTGGTACGTAACCAATGAAAGTAAGAGAAGTGCTTCCTTAACTCCACTGATGCAATCATCGATGGGAATTCAATCACCATAAGATGTTTCACTTTTCATCAGATCACAAGGCCACGAAAAGTGTGCTCATGTGAGACAAAAAGCTATGCAAGAACAAGATGATGATCTCTTCTTGAACCAAGTACATCAATAGAATTTGTAAATATGTAGCAAACACCAGACTTAAAAGACTGCACAACCAAAAATAATGCAATAAACTTTTAGCTCAATTACATTCCATGAACATACACTCACAAAATATAACACGCTCAGGCAACAATCACTACACTCCGAATGCGAGCACCAAAAGAATATATTATTGCAAAATAATGGTGGCCTTGATTACATATTACAATCCAAAATTTATAAGAAATATTCTCCTCAATTTGTGTTGAGAGTGAGAGATATCTTTATGCAATCATATGCTTTAAACTAATAAAACAAATTTATTTATGTACAAACTATCTATCTAACTAGTGCTAAGTAGGGCTCCATTCATTTTATATTATTAATTGGATGCATGAGCCTTTACATGTCTTAAAATAAAGAAAATATGAGAAAATAAGAAAGACAAACATTATTTTATGCATGAGTGTCTGGAAGTGCCAAAATAGAAGCCCCATCTTCATTAGGCATTTGTCAGAGTTAAATTGTTGTTAGAATGCTTTTTTAATGCATGGAAAGCTTCTAATTTCAGAATAGGAAGTTAACTATCAATACACCTCTAAGTTCTTCAAATATTCTAGAATACTACAAAAAAAAGTGCGCCAGTGCACCAACACACCTAGCATAGTAGTGCACCTCAAAGGCAGAAAATGCGAAACTTCACCAAGTGTCAAAATTAAAATTCTAGCTTTTGGGTTTTGTTCCCCTTTATACCAAATCTATGTCTAGATATTTGCCCTTGAAATTCTCAATTATCTTAGTTACTTGAGCTGCATTTGATAAATCTAAGGCATTAAATTTATCCTTTACTTTCTGCCTATAGTTATCCACTTTTGTACGAGTTTTCATAAAATGTTTGAGTTTTGTGTCAAGCTCAAATAAAGTTGCTTCCATTCTGAATGCTTTTCAAATATCCTCATCATTAGAAACTTTATCAAAAAAAAAAATTAAATCTCTCAACTACTACCTCTACTAGTATTAGCTTTTCTCATGCATCATCCTCAAAAATGTCCAAACATGCATCACTATAATGTTTCTCAACTTCCAAAATTCACTCTTGGGATTGATCCTTGAGCTTATGAATCTATGTGTGTAATGACTCCATTATTTTATTGCCATCTATAATTTTTTCAATCCAATCATCTATTTTATATAGTTCCTCAGCTATATATACATCCATTAACATCTAATACCTTTGGCCTTTGATTGGTTGTAATGCCTATAAATCTTTGCTCGAGGTATGCACTTCATCCATAAGACCAAAATCTTGATTCAAAATTGCTACCAACTTTTTCGCATTCTCTTGCATAATATATAATAATTTAAGATTTCCTTGAATGATCAATCTTCCTTTCTCCTCAAAATTGTCTTGTCATTTATGACAAGCTCCCAAAAATAGGTCCAACTACACTGCACCCCTATCTCTTCTTTCAATTGCCACATTTAAGGTCTCCTTGGGGTTTGTGGGATCTAATGGACCAATAAATTCACTCAAATATCCCTTTAGGATTTCATTTTTCCATTAAAGTCTTATTAACTCTGCCCCATCCTGCTCTAAGCTCCTAAACACTTCCTTCATCCTTGTTGTTACATCAGCTTAACAGTTTCCAAGGTTGGCTTTCCAAGCATAACTTCCTGTATCTGATAATCCCTTGGAATCAATTCTTCAACATTTGATTATGGAGGAGGGATAGCTATGTGAGCAAAAATGTCCTGATTTTGATCACTCATAACTAAGGCTATGCTCATGCATCCTTTGGAGGTGAATCAAGTTTCCTTAGAACTTCTATCAATTTCATTCTATCCTTCTTCTTAGTAGTGAATTGTTGTTTCTTGTTTCTTATTACTTTTTTTCTGAGCCACCTTGGGATATGTTGTACTGGGGATTTACGTATAGAGGATGAAGAAGTTTTCTTAGCTATACTCTTCCCCTTATCACTCTTTTCTAGATTCTTCTCCTCCTATGAGATATGAGCACCTAGAGTCTCTATATTTGTGGAGCCAACAATTCTCACCTCTATGTCTTGGGAAGTTTTCTAAGTTTTTTCACTTATTTTCCCTTCTTCTAACACTTCATCAGTGGATACTTGTTGTGGCTCTTCTTCATGTTCTACTTGGACCTATTCAGCTTTTGTACCTAGAGGAAGAGGGGTGGTTAATCCCTTGTCTACATAGAATGTGACTTATACTTGGGATACCAAAACTACCTTATGTCCTTGTGATTTAGGAGGCATCTGACTCTAATCCTCCTATTAAGGTTGATTGGTCAGAGTGTCTCTTATCTTATCCTGACCAACTCAGTACCCATGGGCATAAAGTCAAAAAATGACATCTAAAAGACATCAATGTCTGTCACATCCTACTCATCTATCCATTATTGTATTTTATCTTCTGATGGAGTGGATTGAATGGGTTCATCTGGGATAGATGGAAGTGTAACTGTAGAGCTTCTCCTTCATTCCTTCTCTATGGCCCTGGCAAGCCAAGTTCTCTTGCTCAAAGGTAAATTATCCTCTCACTAGTACATTTGAGGGCATTTTTCAACCAAAATTGGTCAAAATTTCCACCCAATTTTTGACCAAATTCAACCAACCCATTGGTTGAAGTTTTTCTCATCAAAATTTTGACCAACCTACTAGTTGGTTAAAATTTTGACCAATATGTTGGTCAAAAACTATCAAACATGTTGGCCCAAGTTCTACCAAGTACTGGTCAAAATTTTGACCAATGCTTGGTAGTTCTCGACCAAACATTTGTCAAAATTTCAACCAACACTAGGTATTTCTTGACCAAAAATTGGTCAAAATTTTGATGAATACTTGGTAGTTCTCGACCAAACATTGGTCAAGAACTATCAAACATGTTGGCCCAAATTCTCCCAAGCATTGGTTGAAATTTTGACCAATGCTTGGATGTTCTCAACCAAACATTGGTCAAAATTTTGACTAATACTTAGTCAAAAACTTCAAATATTACTCAAAATTTTGACCAATGTTTGGTCAAGAACATCCAAGCATTGGCCAAAAAAAATTTTAGGCTCACACTTGTTGAGGTCCACTTTAGCAATGGCCCTTCCTATGAAATTGTTGTCTAAAACCTTTCTAATGAGATAATTTGTTATGAGCTCTTTATCAGTGGGATGGAACGTGAATCTAAGAGGCAGTTGTACATCACCCATATCATGACTGTAACTAAAGTTAAGATCCTCTATTATTGAATTCTCTTCCCTATCACCCATATTCATTTCCTTTGCTATGGGAAATAAGTAAGAGAATTCAATAATAGAGGCTCTTAACTTTAGTTACAGTCATGATATGGGTGATGCACAACTGCCTCCTAGATTCACATTCCATCCCACTGATGAAGAGCTCATAAAACATTATCTCATTATAAATGTTTTATACAACAACTTCATAGGAAGTGTCATTGTTGAAGTGGACCTCCACAAGTATGAGCCTCAGGGAGGGTTCAATTCTCCTTTATTGTTCACTATGCGTATAATCCCACACACCCATTTGATCTCGAATGATGATGTACTAAATGCTGAGTGCTCCAAAACCATCCATTTTGTTGGTGTTTGAAACTACTAAGCAAAAAAATGCTCAATATCATAGTGAAATTACTCACACAATCTAAGGATTAGCCAATTCCTAGTAGCAATTACATGAATAAACTACTTTGACCCAACTGCAACAAAACCAAAAATGGTTTTCTACACTTTAGGCTCTGCTAAACCAAGGTGAGTATACCTAGGGATGATTCTAATGCAAACTATGGTATGAAATTATCTTAGTTTCATTCTGATTCTCATCTTTTACCCTCAAGCAGATACACAGTTTATCAGTTTTCTCTAAAAGCTTCTCAAATCTATATGCATCACCTATAAGCAGATCTGGTTATAAATCTCCTATTAGTTTACAAGTATTCCTGGAATTAGTGGCTACCTAAGACTCAGAAAACAATATGCAAACAAGTGGTAACCATCATTTGTAACTTTAAACAAAATGGAATGAAATAATTTTGATTTTTTAAAAATGATTTGATATGTAGCAACAGAATTCACCCTTGCCCATTTCTAACTCATGTGACCAGTGCCTTATCCATTGGGTAGAAAATTGACTATTGGCAAGAGATCTAATTCAAATAACTTGCAAATGAATAAATCAATTGTAATCACCCATTTCCCTTCTGATGAAATATCCCTTTTATAAGCTCACAAACCCTACTAATTCATTGAAGCATTTCCATAATTCCTTGAATTATAAGCAACAATAAAACCAGCATACAACCCATCTAGATTGCATTTAGCCAATTAAACCTTATTTAAGTGACTTCAAAGTAAACAAACTCATAAAATGGAGATAGAAATCGGTGACACAAATATAGTGTTAATACCCCTTTGTATTATCCTTTTGAATGAGTAATACAATAACCAATAGAATTCAAAGAAAATCCTAGAACATCTTGTTGATTCTGTCATTTCAATATCACTAGAGAGTACAAGTGGAAGAAAATTCAAAACAACTATGTACTATTGGACCAACTGTTTGTAATTTTCTTGAGAAACACAAAAACTATACAAGTTTTCAAACCATCACATTTCCTTGAAAACTCATTTATATAGACATGAGTTGCAACAAGAAACAAAACATCATAACAAGAGACAAAAAATGAGAATAACAGAATGCCAAGTGCATCAAAAAATCTTTTGGTAGGCCCATTTCTGTTATTATTGCAAATCATCAACTTTTGATTTGTCCCCTTCTATTCTAGATCTTTAGAATACATGGCTACCAAACTAGCCAACAAAGGGTTCTCTTGTGGTGCCTCCAAATCAATTTTTTCCTATGGATTTTCATTGCTTTCACCTTGAACATGCAATATTACTTTTTCACCTTCTTCTTCTGTCAGATCTAGTGTTGATGTGTCAATGTTCTGCACCTCACTTTTCAATTCTTCATCATCATCTGTACTGCCTTCTTTTAACTACTCATCAGGAGCAATATCTGCCATCCAGGTGTTAAATTGTGCATCATCAGGCCAGCTGAATCGCAGGATATCATCTTTCTTCTTTAATATATAGTTAGCTTCATTTTCAAAACCAACAAACTCTTGTCTCAAAGAATCAAAAATTAACTAAACTTTAACCAATTCCTCTGTCGTGATGGCCCACCAAGCATGCTCCTTTTTGTTTACAACTTTATTTATCCTTATGCAGAATAGGTCATCTAATTCTTTTCTTCATTCATCCTTATTTTTTCAGTTTATTCTTTCTATCCAAGGCACAAGGAAATAAATCAAATTTCCAATTCTTATACTTTCTTAAATAAGAAACAATTTTCAGTTGCAAAGCAATTCTCCTGTTATCAAAATCTGATAGGTCATTAGCAACATCATACAGTTTTTCAATATGGTCATCGGAAGACCTTATAACTAAATAACATAAAAGGGTGATTTCTTTCTCCCTTTTTCCCCACTTATTAACAATAGGCTTGAGGGTTTCATCATGGGTTTTCAGTTCCTCCAATACACTTGTCACTCTTGCCAACTGATCATAAAACAAGGGCCATTCAATTTTATCTACTAAATACATTAGAGCCTTTCTAAGATTATCCTCATATTGCATATTTAGATCTATATGTAAGGCCCATAGCTTGCTTTTCTCTTCTTCAAAATTTTTATCTGTGTAATATTCTAGCCTTTGAGGTGTGTCTAGTATTTCTACAAGGGGGGTGGATTTAAAAGGTTCCATTGGAGGATGGGGGTATGTTATTCTTGGCTTGGTGGACTTCCCCATTAACTTGTCTTCAAGCTCAATTCTCTTTTTTACCTCTTTATTATAGGCCTCAAGAATTGTCTCATATTTATTCTACAACTCAAACATAGTTTCTTCTTCCTTCCTAGCAATGGCCAAAAGAAATTTGGATGAATCCACATTCCAGTGTGTTGCCTACACATGTGAGGTATCATCAACCCTTCTTACAATTATGTTTCCCATCAATCCAGACTCATTTGACTTTGATGGTGTGGCTCTAGATCCTCTTGTTAATGACCAACTAATCAATGCAGCTTGATCCTCAACAAATGCAGTGCCCCTGAAATCCTTTTTATTATGGTCTTGTAAATTCAATTTATTTGAAATAGAACTGAAAGCTAAAGCATCAGCAATATCCAAATTTGGTAACAATAAAATGTTAGAGGCCTTTACCATTTGCCTCCCCTCCTCAGGGCTTATATTCTAAAATTCTTTCATTGTTTCCTCTTTTATTTTCTTTTGGATGGAAGTTTCATCCATTTTTGGATGCTCTGTTTTTAGGCTTTTGCATCTCTCCTAAAAAATATCCATGTTTTCCCTCCATGCAAACTGCTAGAAAGCCCTAGATCTCACGAAGCTGTCATCAGCCAAAAATTGATGACTTGCTTGTTCTAACATAGGGTCCAACTCCCTGCCTCTATAGTCTACTATTGTTAGATCCAAACTTGGTATGGGAGGTTCTAGAGGGTTGCCCTCATCTAATTCCACTTGTGTAATAAAGACACCCCCCTATGATCCCATCTATTCAATCTACTCACTAGTGAGCTATTCTTCTCCAATCCTCAAAGGGGATTTAGTGGATGAATATTCCTCAACTTGAGGCCTCTCTTCTTTCATTACCTTCTACCTCTTGGGACTAGGTTCATTACGTCTCTCCTCTTGGGATGCACTATTGGATCCCATTATTTTCTTGCCCTTATCTATAGGAGCCCTTTTATTGTGAATGATAGTATAACCAGGCTTCTTTTGTACAATTATCTTACCAACTTCTAAATTAGGAGTGAAAGCCAACCTCCTCATGACCTCTTTTGCCTTATCAGGATAAGAATAAATAAAAAATTGTTTCTTCTCATTCATAGCTTTCATTATTTCAGGGAAGTTATTATTATGTTAGCCTTTGTATTAACATTATCTAAAGGACTATGTTTCTGATCAAAACAATGAATGAATTCTAGGACCCGGGAATAAACCCTCCATCTTTCCTTTTTAGTTTCATGCTCCTGCAATGAGAATTCATTCCTTATAATGTCCTCTAGATAATATGGATCATGTTTCACCTATCCCAACTTAATTCTATGCCTCAAAGTTTGATTAAAAAATACCTCAGAATCACAAAAATGGGGATGGGAGACAACCATCATATACTAATCCAAAATCTTATCCAAAAAGAGCCAACCCCCTTTCATAATCACAAACTTATGGGCCACTGTATAGGTAGGGAAAATTGACCCTAGTTTCCTTTTCAACAGAAACATTTCTTCTACTCCTCCTAATTGCCACAAAACTTTAGCCATTCCTACCTTGAAAGGTACTTGGTAAGGCAAGACATGAGGACTCCCTTTAAAACCATAGATTTTGAAAACTATAGAAATAGGGTAAGGGATGATATCTCCCCAATTATGTGGAACTTTCAAGTTATGGGGTTTGTCCGTAGGTCTAAGGAGGTCTATTAATGCCTTAGGGATTCTAGGATTGTCTCTTAATATGAGGCATCTCAATTTAGAAGGAAAATACCTATCAAATCTAACAAAACTAGCATTATTTGCATCCTAGCTCATATCCACACTCCACAACTAGACTGACAATGCTTCCCCATTCTCTTCTCTATTCAATTCCATCTCATTACCTAAATATGGCACCCCCTTGAACAAGAACATATGCATCAATAGAGAATAGTGGCCAAAAGTTTTCTCCACTTTGCCCTTCAGAATTCCAACTAAACCAGTATGAATTTCCTCAACCAAAAAGGAGGCAAAATTAAAGATAACATCTACACTAAAAGAAGCAATCTGAACCACCATATACATAAGGCCAATGGGCATGAAATCCTGCTCATCCTCACCAAAAACATGGCATAGGGTTCTGTATATTTCTACAGCCCAGGAAGTGAAAAGATTCTTCTTAAAAGGTTCCCTAGAGGCTGCGGTAATTACCAACAGAGTTCCTATTGTACCAATGTGTGCCCTCAGTGCACCTCCCCTAATCACATCCTTCTTTGCTTTGTATTCATTTTCTAGTTCTAGAAGATTTATTGGCACATGGTAATCTAACAATGGTTCCAGGTGAAAAACCTCTCTAATTTCTTCAGGACTAATCAAGATCAGAGGCACACCATCATTTCTTCTTACCACCCTAACAGCTTGGTCATAATTCTTGGTAATGGCTTCAAGAAAATCATAATCTATGAAAGCACTTGGGACTACTATCTTTCCCAAATCAAAATTCCAAACGTTAGAATCTGGGGCAAACAAATTCCTCTCTAAAAACCACTTTTTAAACAAGACAAGACTAGTTTGCATAGCTTTTACATCCCTAACCTAGTTCCCCTTGTCATATAGGCCATCAACAATCTTAAGCCTAGGGTTTAAGGAAATTAACCTTTTGACTTGTGCAGGCTCGATGGTGGATTCTGGGAGTAATTCTAGCAAATCATCATGGACATTTCTATCCATATAATTAATTTTCCAAGAAAATGTTTTCTTAGGAGGCATCTTGATCATAATAATAGGAACTGGAATGCTATAGAGGTTGTATGTGAATACTTACTTGACTTGCCAGACTTTTTCTTCTCTGAACCTCTGCAATTTCTCTCGAACAAATGAGGAATCGCTTCACATCTTTATCAGGCTTAACACAATACAATCAACAGGCTCTTGTGCTCAAAAAACATGAAATCTTTGTTTGAGTGAGACTAGAAGTGATGAAATCTCCTATATTATACTCTATTTTTCTCACACATGAAGCTTCCATTCATCATAAATGAACAAAATAGAGAAACAGAGTGGCACCATACTTCCTTTTAAATTTGCATCGTCGATCTTTGGAAACTCCTACGATCATGTAATGAAAACTGGGCTGACTCACATTTCCTCTTAACATATTGATGGTCAACCCAATAAAATAACTCCATTTGTACCTTCCTCTAATGCTAGCATTTCAAATTGGGCGCACAGATGACTAAGGACATGTGTCATCAACTCGCTACTTCGCTATACATAACTTTCGCACATCTTTCCATAGTGAGTTAGCAAGTATCATTGATTTATGCTTGATTTGATGATTTAGAATCATTTACATGTTCTATGCATGGGGAGTGGGTCCAAGATACTGTTGTCACTGATCTGGCTTAACATGCTAGCACACATATATATTATTTAATTTCTAATGACATCATTTTTCCTTGAATCTACCATGCTTGTCATTTTTAGGCATGTCACTACCTCACTACAGGTGAAAAACATAAACTTCTTGGTAGTGACATAGCAAGCTCTGGCATAGTCAAAACTTTCGGCCTATAAATGCTAAGTAGATGCCACTGTGTCATTTAATCTACACAATTCATTTCTAATGAATCACTTGTTTGGGGCCCATCTCTTTTAAAATTTCCACTACATCACAACCATCTGACTAGTCGCTACCTCACTACCGGTGAAAACACCAACTTCCAGGCTAGCGAGAGATTGACTTTTGGCAGAGTCAAAAATCTGGTGATGGAGAACAAAAGCACATTGATTGAAAATTCATCAATTAATACTGGTGTTAGAGAAGGTGGTCATGCATATTTATGAACTTGCATGGGAATTTCTATGATCACATTAGTTTTTAAAAAAATTGTTGCTTCCTTTAAAATTTGGGCACTCGCTATGTCACTACTGATAGGTCACATAGATTTTTTGATAGCAACTTAGTGAGTTGCCAGAGAAACTTCAATTCTAGTGACACCATTTGCGAATTCCTCCTCATGCATCCTTTTTGACACTAACAATCCTAGGAGATGGCACGTGACCATAATGCCTTCATATTAATACAATTTTATCAGCGTAAGACTTCACTTTCAGCACTAGGACATAGTTCTCTGATGGTCACTACATTGCTATAGGAAACAACCTCGCAACTTTTCATAGTGATTATGCGACATCTATTGATTCTAACAAGATCCAATGGTGGGATAAGATTTTTCAAAAGGACTCAACACTGACCTCAACGTAGGCGGGAAAGAATATTCAGCTATTGTTAAGACTTTCATGCCAAAATAAGATCTAAAAGGTAAGACCTAAGGTTTTACACAGATTTTACAAGATATCAAAATATAAGACCAAAACCTAAAACCCTAGAACCTAACAAAAGAACTCACATCTAATTTTTTCACCATGATTCTAAGAAAAATTAATATGTAAAAAATTAGACCAACACATTTCATGCCTTCATCTATACACAATGTCTTTCTAGTTTCTTTCTACTTGCACACCCATTTCATTTCATAGGACCATCTGAAAATTGTGTCACTCTAAGCTCTCAACTATTTCCTCTTGATTGATCATCTCATAACTATTGAATGAGAGCTTTGGGATAAGCTATAGGCATCCATCAAAGCATAAAGGATTTTGTCAGACGATGTAGATGAAGTAGTAGCATTTTCCTTGGGAGACATGCTTGCAAAATGGAAGCATAGATAAATCATGTGAACTATTTGACAGGATGCCTGAACGTAATGTGGTCATCAAAAGCCATGGTTGCTGGATATGCACAAAATAGATATATTGAGAGAATATATTTGTTTAAGTTGCAACTACCCTGGTAGACATGCATGCAAAATGTGGAATCCTAGATGAATAGTTCAATTGAATCCTCCTCCTGGAGGAAGGCTATAAAAAATACATAGTTCAATTGAATGGTCTATAGATACCATTAGGATAAATCAGAACTATGGATAAATCATCATATTAGAGAATCATAACTATGGATAAATCGTCATTTAGAACTATTTTCACTAGTAGCTAAGATATCAATTTGCATCATACATGGAAGAAGTTGAAAAGTATTCAATACACATCAACATCATGAGAAGAAGCAATTTGGTTAATGAACCGATTACTAAATCAAGATGGAGTGATACAGAATAGCGAATGAGGAATCCCTAATGGGTATTCTGGTTCCCAAGTGCTAATAAGTATGATAGCTACTATGAAGACCAAAAACCTAGTGATAATTGATCAATGATCATATGTATATCCAATGATGGTCCATGATTACTATGTAACAGGATGATACACAAATCAGGAGAAGCTATATCAATAAACATAAATAATCAAGAGGACATCAATCAACATATGACTGAACAATAATAAGCATACAAAACTCATAATCAATACCGATATGGAGGAACAGTAATATGTTATGATAATGATTAAGTGAAAAAATGACAAACTTTGAGATTTATTGAAACAATGAACCATATTATTATACTAGCTCATGCACACTGACTAGTGAGATTATTACTATTGGCATCCAATAAGGAGAATATTATAATCAATAACTAAAGGCTAATTAATTAGTGAATGAAAGGATGCAAATCTAACAAGGAAAAGGTGCATCTAGAAATGATCATGAAGGGATACAATCTTCATTATTAAAAAATGTTATACTAACTAATATTATTGTTAGAAGACTTGTAACAGAAAGGTGTGATTAGCAAAGGAAATGAAGGGACATGAGACATGTCCCATACAATGGCACTCATCACTCAAGGATGCAGATATAAGAAAGCTTTTCCATTGATCATTTAGAAATACAATACAAATTATTCAAAACACAAAACAATTTAACACAAATGTCTTATATTCATTTAAAGAGGTTCTACAAAATCTATTTCTTCTTTCAATCATTTTATCTTTATTATTCCTAGATAAAAGAAATGAATTTCTAAGTTTTGAATCTACATGAACAGTGCACAACTTTTATTCAACAGAGGTATGAAGAATATTCATGATAGATAGTCATTGGCAGTATGCTCTAGAATACTATCAGTTGGCTTGTTCTCATATGTTTTGACTGTCTCCAAGTAACAAGCACACTCTTCCACACTGCAATCTCCAAACAACAATCCTAATTAAAGACAAAAAAATTCTCCCATTTAAAAGAAAATAAAATAGTTTTTCATGCATGTTTGACCCTATGTTCTGAGTGTTCCTTGGTGGGGTAGTACAAAGGATCCATGGTGTCTTCCTAAGAAAGTCTACAAGAGGTTGGAACATAGTAAATTAGAAGCAAATCCCAGTATCAAATGTATAATGTATAGTAATATTAAAACTGGAAGGATTTCTACCGAAGAGGCAAAACTGATGCTAAAGATAACAATCTAATTTTGGAAGGTGAAGTAAAAGTGATTGCAATAGATGATCTAGTACTCAATTATGAAGTATTTGACAAGACTACAAAAATTGTGGCAAAACATTCATGTGAGCCAGTATCTTAAGAAAGAAGCCCCATTTTATACATTTGTGAAGTTGTATAGTAAAAGTGTTACTTAGCATTTTGACTTTTACTGGCTTTGAGGATGAGTCTCTTCAAGGAAAAGGGCATGTTGTGTGCCTAGACACAAAATAACATTATACTTGTGCTGGTATGAGTTTTTGCATGACAAAATTTCCTTTGTCCAGGTATTAAAAGCAGGTTGGAATCCATTAGTGGTGACTAGGGTTTCTGATTTAATCATCCATTTGTTAGCCTTTGAAAATTTTTGTTAAAACCCTATGTCTCAGTCCGTTTAAAAATTTTGGGCGCGAAATCTTTTGAAAAGGAACTTGGGTGAATATTCTATTTTCCTTTTATTGCGCACCCCCAGGTAGCCTTTTCTCTCATGTTCTCCATCGTCTGATTTGGAAAGATCCATAGTTATCGCTATCTCACTATAAAAAGATGTGCACTTTTTATGCATAGCGAAGTAGTGAGCACCAAAAATTCTAAAAGAATGAGACCATAAAATAAAGGGATGGTAGTCAGGGATTTGTGTTGCAGCCAAAAATTTAGTCACATGCATCATGTTAGTACTGTCAGGTAGGAAAAGGGACCCAGTAAAAGATAGCCAGAAAACGTTGCCGAAATAAAAGTTTTTTGATGCCTCGCTACCTCGCTATCAAAAAAAATAAGCATTCCACCATTAGCGAAGTAGTAAGTAGTCATGAAATCAAAGGGAATGGTGACCTTCATGTTTCTCAATAACCATACTTTGTCCAAGTGGCATGATGAGTAATAACTACTATTGTCAGAAGCAGTTGATAAAGGCAATGGTGATTTGATTGGTTTTTATTCTTTTAGTGTCAAGTTTTGTTGAAATCACCAGAGCTCACTACCTTGCTATCAAAATTTTTTGGCATCTCACCGTTAGTGACATAGAGAGACACCATCAAATGAACACATGGTGGGACCTCAAGCAACATGGAAAGGTGACTAAGATTTAAGAAAGGTTTGGCTTGTTGCCAGCAGTGTAGATTTTTCTACGTCACCAGTGCCTTAGACCCATGCCCCATTCATAAAGCATATAAGGGATTATGATCATCAGATCAAACTAAAATCAACAGTCCTTGCTATCTCACTATGGAAAGTTTCAAGTTTTTTACTCTATGCAACATAGCGAGTATGGGACCCACCACTCTTTAGGGTACTTTATGCAGTTTCTCTACCTTTGATTTGGTCTCAGATCAAGGGTCATCGCTATCTCACCATGAAGAATAGCTTGGAGGATATGTATAGTGAGGTAGTGAATAAGGGCCCACCACTATTCTTCAAAGCAATGCAATAATATGTCATCCACAAGATCAAGATCGAATCAATGGTTGTCGTTGCTTTGCTATGGCAAGGTGCTCGTTCTTTATGTATAGTGAAGTAGCGACCTGTCGACACATGTCCTCAATCGCTAGTGGGTCCAGACAAAAATTCCATCAAGGATGGAGCTATGTACATGGTTAGTTTTCATTGGATTGACTGGCCAACTTGTCAAGTCGAATGCCAAGTTGTCTTTTTTTGCATCCCTTTATCGTAGGATTTTCAAAGATCAATGACACAGATTTAAACATAGAAGGTGGTGCCACTCTATGTATTAATTAGACATGAAAGCTTTGCATGTGAGGAAAAATAGACTATAATACAGAAGATTTTCTCATTTCCACCTTATGCAAACAAATATTTTGAGCCTTTTTGAGCAGAAGTAATTACTAAGAAGACCGTACTAAAATTGTCAAGATTGTGGAAAAATTGGTTCATGTAGAAATTGCAGAAATATAGAGAGAACAAGAGCTGAATTCAAGTAAGTAGTTACACTGTCACCTCTGTAAGTTTTTTCAGTATTGCAAAGCATAATCCAAGATGCCTCCGAAGAAGGGATTTTTAGGTTAGGAAAATTATTTGGATAGAAATGTACATGATGATCTACTTGAGTTACTTCCTGAGTCTACTGTTGAAACAGTACAAGTTAAGAAGTTGACCTCATTAAACCCTAAGTTGATGATAGAAAATGGATTGTTCGATAAGGGTAATTGGGTCTGGGATGCTCATACCTCACAAACTAGTTTAAATTTGTTTAAAAAATGTTTGCAAAGAGAAAACTATTTGGTCCGCATGCCAATATATGGAATTTTGACCTAGGAAAGCTAGTGGTCCCCAATTTTTTTATGGATTATGATCTCCTTGAGGCCATGGAAAATAATTATAATCAAGCCACTAGGGTAGTGAAAAGAGTAATGGTGAAATTCTAATCAACATTAGTCCAGAAGAGATTAGGGAATTTTTTCATTTGGGACCTCTCACTAGGTATCATGTGCCCATTAATTTGATAGATTTAGAAAAAGAGTATATGTCTAAGAAGGATATGGTTAAACAAGGTGCATTGAAGGCCCACATTGGAAAAATTAGAACCCTACCAGCAATAACATCATCCTCTAAAGAACCTTTCAAGAAAACATGCTTCAATGCCAGGGCAATAGAGATATATAGGACCCTGTGCAAAGTTTTTGGAGAGGGTGAAGAAGATTTTATCCTTGTGAGTTTCATGTATATGATTACTCAAATCTCCTCTTTCGGCGTGGAAATAATTTTTGATTTTGCTTCTTACTTGGCCAATGAGATTCATAGTGGATTGGTTGGGATTGCTAAGGGAAGGTGGAAAAGGCTTGGGGCCATTACTTTCTGCTGATGTACATGTTTCTATTTAAGGGGGTTACGTACTTTGGTAAAGTAATGGTTTTAAACAAAGAACAAGAAGGAGAAGCATTGCCAATTTAGTTATGGAGTGCAAATATGATTGGGGAAGTAGAAAATGCTAGTTTTGTTAGATTTGACAGGTACTTCACCTCCAAACTTAGGTGCCTCGTATTGAGTGACAATCCCAGGATCCCTGAGGCACTAATGTACCTTGTTAGGCCTATGGATAAACCCCATAATTTGAAGGTTTCACATAATTGGGGAGATTTCATCCCATATTCAATTTCAACTGTTATCAAAATTTATGGATTCAAAGGGACACCCCATGTACTACCTTACCAGGTGCCCCTAAAGGTAGGAGTAGATGAATTCTTGTGGCAGTTGGGAGGAGTAGAAGAAGCTTTTTTGCACAAAAGAGGGATAGGATCAATTTTCCCACTTGCACAGTTTCCCACTAGTTTGTGATAACTAAGGAAGGATGGGTTTTTCTTTACAAATTTTTGGACCAGTATAAGATGGATGTATCTCACCCTCATTTTTGTGATGCAGAGGGTTTCTTTAATTTGGTTCTTAGGCATAGGATCAAGCTTCGTCCAGTTGAGCATGAGTTTTATTTCCCTGAAGATGTAATAAGGAATGAGTACTCTCTACAAGAGCAAGAGACAAAGAAAGAAAAATGGAAAGTCTATTTAAAAGTTTTGAATTTTATTAATTTTTTTGATGAAGATTAGGTCCTCTTAGTAATGATGTAACTACTACAGATAAAGTTAATAAGCTTATGAATACATTCCTTGAAATAATGGAGGTAATGAGAAAAAGAAATATTTCATTAATTATTTTCCAGATAAAGCCAAGGAAATAATGAAGAGATTGGGCTTCACTCCTAATATAGGGACAAGTCCATTAATTGTTCAAAGGAAGCCAAGATATACTATCATTCATAATCAAAGGCCCATGGTGGATAAAGGAAAATAGATAGTTGCATCTACTAGTGCTATTTTTGAAGAAAGGCCTCTTGAATATTCTCCTATGAGGAGAAGGATAATAAGGGAAGAGGAATCTCAAGATGAGGGTTACTCACCTTCCCAAACCTCTATGAGAATTGAGGAGGAGCGGCTCACTGATGAGTAGATTGAACAAACTGGATCACAAGGGGGAGTTTTTATTACCCAAGTAGAGATTGATGAAGGAAACCCATAGGAGCCTCCTATGCCAAGTTTTGAGTTGACTATAGTAGATTTTAGGGGAAGGGAATTGGATCCTATTTTGGAACAAGCCAATCAGCATTTTTTGTCTAATGACAGTTTTCTAAAGTCTAAGGCTTTCCATCAATTTGCTTGGAGGGCAAACAGGCACAATTTTGAGGAAAGATGTAAGAATATGAAAATAAAGCATCCAAAAATGGATGAAGCCTCCATTCAAAATTGAATAAAGGAACTAATGATTCAAGAGTTCCAAATATAAACCTTAAAGAAGGGAGACAGATGGTAAAAGCTACAAATATTTTATTATTACCCAATTGGGACATTATTGGTGCCTTGATTTTCAATTCTATGTCAAATAATTTGGGATTGCAAGATCCAAATAAAAAAGAATTCTTGGGAACTGCATTTAGTAATGACCAAGTTTCTCTTTTCATGTGGTCATTGAGAAGAGGATCTAGGGTTGCTCCATCATAGCCTGATGATTCAGGACTAACAGGGAGTATCATTGTGAGGAGAGTTGCTGATACCTCACATGTCCAGGTAGCTCACATGAATGTAGATTACTCTTAATTTTCCTTGGCTACTGTAGAGAGGGAGGAAAAGGAAATAATTGAGTTGTAGAGCAAGTATGACATAGTTGTGGATGCCTACAATAAAGACATAAAGAGGAGAATTGAGCTTAAGAATAAGCTAATGGGGAGGTCCACAAGACCAAGAATAACATACCCTCGCCCCCTAGTTGAACCTTTTAAATCCACTCCCTTCATAAAGCTGCTAGATACACCCCAAAGGCTAGAATAGTATACTGTTGAGTACTTTGAAGAAGAAAAGAATAAACTATGGGCCTTGAATGTGGAATTGAATGTGAAATATGAAGAAAGATTAAGAAAGGCTCTTATATATTTGGGGGATAAAATTGAATGGCCACTAGTTTATGATCAGTTGGGTAGGATGATCAGTATTTGGGATGAAATGAAAGCAAGTGTTGAGGCTTTGAAGCCTATTGCAAATAAGTGGGTAAGAAGGAGGAAAGAGGTGACATTTTGTTGTTATTCTATTATAAAAGTTTCTTGTGATCAAATCGAGAAAACTTTTGACATTGTTTCTGATCTTACTGACTTTGACAATAAGAGAATTCATTTGCAAATAATAATAGTTGGCTACTTAGATAAGTACAAGAGCCGAAAGTTTAGTTTGTTTCCTTGTGCCCTAGATAAGAAAACTAATTTGAAAAGCAAAGATGAATGGGCTATGGAGCTTGATGATTTATTTTGTTTAAGAATGAATCAAGTTATCAATGAAATAGGGCATGCATGGTGGGCCACAACAACTGAAGAAATAGTGAAAGCCCAAATATTATTTGATTCTTTGAAATAGAATTTTGTTACCATTGATAATGAGGCTAAGTATGTCCTCAAGAGACAGAGTGATATTTTACAATTCAATTGGCCAGATGACACACTCTTTGACAAGTGGATGGAAAAAATAGCTTCTAGTGAATAGTTTGAGGAAATAGAAATTGACAGTGATGAGGTGCAGGGTGATGAGATCTAAATCATTGACACCATCACTACACAAGGCCAACAAGGAGAAGAAGACAAGAATGATCAGTCACTTTCAGTTGCAGACCTGGGCCCATAGGATACTAATACAACCAAAGAAGAGGGAAAAGTAGAAGTTATTCCCACCATGCAAGATAAAGATGGTGAAAGCCCACAGGTGGAGACTAACTTGCAATCATCAAAACAAAATTCATCGTTAGTTAGCTTCATAATTGCATACAAAGAGGGATCAGAATAGTTACCAAATCAACAATAATAGAGAATGTGATAGAAGTGGACCCACTAAAAGGAATTTTTGATCTAGGCATCTTCTATTATCCACATTTTTATCATTTTGTGATAGCTGTATGTAATTATCTCCTAAAAAGGACACCTGTCAGTTTCTCTTAGCATGTAGCTTGTTGCATCTCACATTATATAAGTGAGATTCCAGGGCTAGAGAAGGGTCCAACTTTCTAATGCTTAAATTTGGGATCTGTTCTTTATATTTTGTCATTTTGGTAATGGTTATTATAGAGAATGGATAGAGGAGAGGTGTCAATTACCCTCTAGCCTTCCTAAAGTTCCTTGGATTCTTGATGGGCCAGAGATGTGGAATTTGTTAACCTATCAACTTCCTAAAGTTCCTTGGATTCTTGATGGGCCAAGATGTGGAATTTGTTAATGTATAAACTTCCTAAAGTTCCTTGGATTCTGGTGAGGACATCAATATGATAGGAAAATAAAGATACATCTTGTTGTAATAGAATACACTTACTTTTTAGACTAAAAGGAAATGGGTCCTTAGCTTGTCTAACCCTCTTGAACATAATGAAAAAGGGTCCTTAGTTTGAGCTTCACTTGGTTTCAAGAATACTATAATATTCTCTACTTAACAAGGCCAACCACATGAAGGTGGAAGCTCATCTGGCCTCACCCCCTTCCCCCTAACATCAATCTAAAGTACCCATTATCATCTAATTACATGCTTCATTCATTCATTCATCCATTTATGAACTATAACATTCAATCAATACAATCACATAACATTCATTAATACGATATAAAATTCATTAATACACAATACTAATCAAGACTTCATTAACACGTAACAATATTCATTAACATAAAATAAAATTCTATATTAATACACATCATTCATACATAATTACTTAAAACAAAGTTCTTTCATTATCCAACAAGGTTTATCAAAGAAGATTTTTAAAACATCATTTCTTTTTTTTGTTTTTTTGAGCTCTCTTAAGAAAAGCACTCATAGGAGCATCCATATCTGCATCATTCTCCTCCTCTTTTGGCATGTGTAATGTTAAATTATGATGGTTCCTTCTCTTTGGAGGAGCGGGAGGTTGCTGCACTAAAGGCGGCTTTGTTGCAAGAAAAAGTGAATGGGATAAATTGGCATACTCTTTTTCTTTTTCTAACTATTACAAGTCTGTAATTAAGTACGAATACAACATAACATGCATTTTTGTTACCTAAAAATGCCACATCATGTACATTAACATTTTGATCTTCCACCATGTCAACATGTTGAACACTTGGAACATGGTCCACTCCTTCAGAATGATGTTCAACATGCTCTGAAATATTCAAAAGAAGGATACACGTCAAATTGCAATTGAGGATGTTAAATTGTATTCGTAATTGTATAATTAATTTCCAATAGAAAATTAATACCTCCATCACTATAATGCACATCATGGCCTTCATCACAAGAAAGTTTTGTGGTAGGATATGAAGACCATAGTAAAATTTTATGCACATTGTTATGTAGTCTATTTACATTTAAAATTAATACCAAAAAAAATCTTCTCAACTATTCAATTTCATTTACTTTTCATCTAACCAATTTACCTGTGAGATATCATTTGGTGCACTGGATTCTTGGGCAAGGCTTACAGATTCTTTGCATAGGCATGCAGCCAAAACTTTATAGCCTTCCTTCAAGGCAATTTTTCTATCTTCATCTACGAACTCCACATTGAATTCTGTGCCCTATATTTTTTTCTTGATAACGTTAGTTTTCCATGTATGGTTTCATTAAAAAAAACTATTTGCAACATTATATTTTTAAAAAATTGAAATTTCATTGCTCTACTTACAAGTCGAGACTGGAGATTCATATAGCCACTAGAGCCAAGTTTGTGTTGGCCAACCTTTTCTACTCTCACTTTTGTAGCCATGGATGGGTTCCATAATCTATGAATAATTTCAAACATCTTAGATTATATATTTACAAATATCAATAATTTGTGCATGATTACAATGTACTCAATACTATAATGACATACCTCCTTTTGCCCTATGTTGCTTCATTATCTCTATCTTCACATAGCCTTTTCTCCTTTGCATCTTCTATTATTTCATTCCACTCCATCGGTGGAATCATAGGAGGATGGTCATACTTTGGGTTATCCTTAAGAGCCCTTCTATATTGATCCCTCATAGTCTTTATATGCTTTGCTACTCTTTTCAAAAGTAGGCCAGTGTCAAAAATGTTTTTCCCAAATTTCTCCTCAACAAATGCAATCAGCTGATTTTTTAATTCCACAGCTTGTACATTCCACCTTTTTAAAAACAAATAGATTGTTAGATCAATAACTTTAATATATTACAATAAATGGAAGAAAAGAAAATTTATGTAGCAATGATATGAAACTACATACCTTTTATGAATGGTGGGTCCAAATAGTCTCAATGTCATATGAAAAGATGTCTAAAGAAATTATTATTACCTACAAAAACATAAAGGATTTATCAGTCTAAAATGAGTAATCTAAAAAAAACTAAATTTACACTTTAAATAATAAAAAATTTAAAGAATCTAGAAGCTTTCATTCTTTTAATGGAAAAATAATTTTATTATTCATTAATAATGTCCCTTCATACAAACCAGTACTAATCACATGAACTACTCTAAGAAATGGATCAGCTTTAGTAGTACTGCCCTCTATTGGTCTATCAACTGAAACATCATGACAATTAAATGACAATTCTAGTACTACTCTCAATTGGTCTACCTCCCTACCTATCTCCATGTCTCTCTATGTGTGGGTATATATATGTATGTATGTATGTATGTATGTATGTATGCGTGGTGTGTGTATGCATGTGTTTGTGTGTATGTAGGCTTCTGTAGACATCATTTAAGCACTGCTATGCTACTTTGTTGTTCATCAACTTGTAGAAATACATTACAAATAGAACATTACAAAATATAGCAAAATAAAGTTTTACCAGTTCTAGTGGTCATAGACGAGGATGTTTGCATGGTCCTTGCTGCCGAGAATGCACTAGGCAATACTAGACCGCCAACTAAAGGAGGAGTCTGCACTTCATCATGAGCTGAAGAATAGAATATTGTTAGCAAAGATATTTGCAATGGATAAAAATCAAATGGGATACTAGTGAGAAATATCCACAAAAAAAGAGGTAAGTGTTATAATGTTGATCAAAACAAACAAAGTGTTACTTAGACAAAGGTTGTGCGCAACAACCCTCACTATGTTCACCATGTGATGTTGCAACTTGCACATATGTCTATACAAGAACACATAAAATTAGAGATCATGATCCATAAGATACTATAAAATATTAATATCTATTGAACTTCTATTACTACGTTAGTCGAATTATTGCTTACCTTCAAAGATTGGATTCTACTATCCAATTCTATTCTCAGTGCCTCTTTCTCCTCACTTTTATCACCCTCGATGATAATGTTAACAAGTTCATCAGTGTATCTTTGCTTAATTTTCTGGGTGATGAATACAAGGTCAGTACTAAGGGCAATGTCATGTAGATATGACACCCGTATTTCAGATCGCATTTGATCAGCGATCATTCTAGCTTTTTCCTATCATTTGTGACATCAAATATCAGTATAATTTCATCAAAATAACTCCAAATCCATAAAGAAAAGAACATAATAATATGACATTTGTTTCTATATTAACATTAAAATTTACAATAATTAATGTTTACCTCTATTGAAGGTGTCAGAGATGGTGCATCCATATCGCCCTATGAAAAAAATTAGTAAGTTTTAGAAATCAGCAGCGAAATTAAAGTAACAGACTTACCAAAAAAAATATTAATAATAAAGTAGATTGTAAATGTAAATCATTTGTCTTAAGTTAAAAATTTAGTGTAACTAATTTTTATATCTAAAAAAATATTTGACATGTTCTACTTAATGTTTATATGTGCACATATGGTTTGGAAAGAAAAATTTGGTCATACAAGACCCCATCATAGTTGACATTAATCCTACCTAGACATTTCATTGATCATTATGATCTTCATCCATGTCATCATCATCATCATCATCACCATCATCATACTTGTCACTTTGATCATCATCATCACCACCATCATCATCATCTTGATCACTATCATCATCATGACCATCATTGCCATGATCCTCATCATCTTCATCACCATGGTCATGATCCTCATTAGCATCATCATCATCATTATTGCCATTATTGTTAGCATGACCAAAATCATCACCATCTTCTTCTTCTTCATCATTGGGTAACTATCGTTCCGATAATCATTTACTTCCTCTTGTGCTTCTTCAATATCTTCTTCTTCGATCACATTATACTTTACTAGCCTTCCTCTTGGGTCATGTCTAACAACAAATGACCAACCTAGTTTGTGTGGAATTTACCAAAGTAAAACACTTGCTTGCATTGGCTTGGAAGAACATAGGGCTCATCTCCAACTGGCTCAAATGACCTTGTATTAATCATAGTAAATCCACTATCATGTTCAATAATAGTCCTATTAGGATCATGTTGATTCAGTCATAACCTAAACCATCTGATGAAAAATAGAACTATTTTGAATGAATTAAAGTCAGACTCAAGTATATCATCCAAAATGCCATAGTATCAATTTTTAGATTGTTGATGATGTATATCAGTTCTAGATGAAATATTGGAGACCACAAAGACAACACTTATCCTAAAATCACACGTTTTCTTTGTTTCATTTAACTTTTTTGTGCAAAATTTGTAGTCATGGTAGTACATAGCTTTGTGGTGTTTGACCTACAATTATTCTAACATGTCAAGAATCTTCTTATTGATCTATGAGTTGATATTAAACTTATGTCTCATGATTAGTAATCTTACGGGCACCTTTGTATCTCTTAGGCCATATATTAGATCAAGTACCATTGGTGTAACATTGGGATCTCCATTACAATGAGCTTCTTTAACCAATGATGCAATACCATCCCATGTTAATTAGTGACCATTTTCTTGAGACTATTCAATCCATACTACCATCCAATCAAGATTGCTTGCAATATACAAGTGTAGTGCATCCCACACACAACCAACTATAAAGAAGGCAATTACACCAATTAGAAACAACTTATATACATTGATGATGGATAAGAATTATTAAATTACAAAAAAAAACTTATAATTACCTCTCACCCTCCTCAATCTACCTTTCCCCATCAGGTACTCCCTTTGAATATGTCATTATAGTTGGGATCCCAAATGCGATCTACATGGATATCTGCTGCAAACTTTGAAAGATATTCACTAATATACACCATGGTTTGGTATATCATATATTCCTCTATCATAGAACCCTCAGGACATGCTCTTTTTTGAACCAAGCCTTTCATAAATTTCAAGTGCCTCTCAACCATCCACATTGATCTAGCTTGTACAGGTCCACACAATTCAATCTCCTCAACTTGATGTATGAGGTAGTGTTCTTGAGCATTGAAAAATGTTGCAGGTAAACACTTTTGCATTTCACACATAAGCTATGAAATTTTTCTCTTCCAATATTTTATATCTTTTTTATCAATTTCTTTAGATGATAACCACCTAAAAGAGATTCAACATGCAAAAGCACATAAAGGAGATTTCAAATAAAATTATACAATAGATTTAAGATAAAAATCTACAAATCTAAGAAAAAACACTTCTAACCTCATGTATTTTCCAAGATCATATATAACTTGTTAATACTGTTGTCAAATTTTTGTGGAAGGAATAGAGGTAGGACGAACTCCACTAATTAAAAAATGATCATTTCAATATATTATTAAATAATGCAATTGGTACTACAGTCAATCTTACAAATATATTGTAAATAGAGAACATGACTTATCTTGTAGAACGTATGCCAATCATGTGTTTTCAACCCTGGCCCAAAATCACCTTTCTTTGATAGAAGAGTGCTTATATTTGTAGCAAATCATGTTGGAAATTTTTCTTTTTTATGACTTCTTTTAATGCGTCAATTTGTTGCTCCATTAATAATCAAGGAAGGGCACTTGTATTTATGCGGTCTCCATTGCTATTCAATTCAATAAAAAAATTTAGTGCATGATTGGATTCATGAATGTCAGTACAAATTTTTGCAATTTTTTCTCTATCACACCTTCCATCCAACATTTTCCATAGTGTCTCTGTTACATTTTTTCCAATATGCATAGCATCAAACAAATGTGCGATTGGGAGATCTTTGTAGTATGGTAACCTACTAAATTGAGTAAGATAACTTTTCATTCCTCTAGGAAGTTGGTCATTGATGCCTTGACAACCTTCACAAGCATCAATTATAGCATTAGTAAATATAAGACAATATCAAAATACAAATTTTAAACTTCGGATGAAAAATTGGACATTACCTCAACGATGTAGTTGATCGTATTCCAACTTTCATAAATGAGGTGTCATTCTTCGTGGCCTTGATGATGTCTCTTCTTTCCCATTGAAAAGATGTTTTTTAGTAATTTGATACCTGTGATTATTGTGGAGAAAGTGTTTAAACTCATCAAACACCTACTTTCTTAAACTTCTCGAATGATGACATTTCATCTTCAAACCACAAACTAGACATGCAAATTTTCCCTTTTGTTGAAGACCTAAAAGATCATGTATAATTGGATCATGTACAATTATCATGCACAACTTAAGCATTCAATAGTAATGTGTAAGGACTATAACAGACCAAAAATATGTGATCTTAATAATATAACATACTGCAAAAATGAGTTAGCCTAGGGGCATCATGTATTATCCATACAAGCATTACATGGAATTGAAATTGTCAATGTCCTATCGGTCTAGAGATGTTATACATAGTGATGAGATTCCATAACTTCAAAAACTCATCAATTTGGGGCTCAATATATAGATTCATATATTTAACTTGGTATTTACCTAGCAATTGAATGAACATAAATATTACATAATTATTATAACCATTTTCATGCACTATTTATAAATTAATTTAGATAACTGTAAAATAAAATAAATACCTGGCACAATCATTGGCAACATTATGTGCTCCCTCTTCATGGACGTCCAAGGAGGAATGTTATTGTTAATAACAAAAATAGGCTACACTGAGTAAATAGAACTCATATCTCCATATGGATTGACACCATCCACTGCCAATGAAAGCTTCAGATTACGAGATTCTTCTTTAAAGTGTGACCATGTTTCTTCTATCTTTTTAAATGTAGAACCATTGGTGGGCATTCACATAATGTCATCCCAACTTCTATTGCGTGCATTATAATCCATAAATTGTACCAAGCTAGCACACCTGAATAACCGTTGAAGATGTGGAATAATGGGAATGTACCGAAGAACCTTGTGAGGCACTTTTTTTGTTATTTGATCTGATCGATATCTACTAACATGACAATCAAGGCATTTTGTTGCAAATTCATGTTGTTTATGATATAGAATGTGATCATTGGGACATGCATATATTTTTTGATACTTCATTCCAATCTTATCCATAATGTTAGATAATTCTCGATACAAACGAGGCAAAATGTTTGATGTTGGTAACAAAAATTCACTAATCAACCTACAACAACAAATATGCATTGTTAATATAATGAATAGTAATTGTATGCTAACATTGAAGATGAAAAAAATGACATACCTTAGCATACATGACATTGCTACATTAGATATACCATTCATAACCTTTAAGTTCACCAACAACACTATAGTCAAGAGTAGAGTTGTTTGGGAGCCTTCATATAAGGGCTCGTGTGTCTTCTTAAGTAAAGGTATATCAAGACCATCTTCATCATCATTATCAGATTCGCTAGTACCATCATTGTGAGCCTCTTCATCACCTGCCCCAATACCATCTTCTTCAATCATGTCCTCTAGCACATTATCATCTTCTTCCATGGGAGTTTTATCCTCAGCTTGGATATTCACACCTCTATGTTCCTCTAGTACGAAATCCACATTTAGCAATGGACAAAAATTGTGGCCCCCTTCAACATGACCATATTGCCTATAATGACTCTAGGCTATTTTGATTAGAATTCTTCAATTTGTTAAGCCCTTACACTTTTTGCAAGGACAATAACATTTATTAGATTTTCTTCAGAACTAAGCCCATAATGCAGCCATTATCTCATTATTATTTTCTGGGTTCATATTGTCAAGCATGGTCTTTCTTCACAAAAAAATATACCTACAAATAAATTGGACATGTTGTAGTTAATGTTTATATCTACACATATGGAAATTGTTGATTAATGTTTTCAAATGTAACTAAAATGATCTTATAATTTCTAGAAGGCCTAGATGTTTGCAAAATGTGGATTTATAGACAAAGTATCTTAGTTATTTGCAAAATGCCTCAAAGAGACATCACAAGGTGAAAGTTACTTAGGTGCTAACAGCAACATGCCATGACTAATCCTGATAGTAATGACTAATGTGATTAATGCATCAACTAATGAAGATGAATAAAAGATTGAAACATATTAATGCAATCTTCAATCAAGAACATGTGAGCTCAAAAGATGGGTAAATCTCAAAAACTCGTGAGCCTAATATCATTACAATTTCAGCCATGAAATAATTGCAATTGAAATTTGTTGAAAAATAGGCCTAAGTGGGTTTCCCTAAGGGTCAAAAGAAGAAATCAGATTTCACATAATTAGAAATCAATTAGCTTATGCAAGTTTGACCTCATGGTGGTTGTACAAGTTTAAAAAATTTAATCCTTAGACCATTTGGGCCTAACATCAAGGGACATGAATTTAGGACTCAAACGTCTATAAAGGTTGGATGTTTAAATTCTTTGGAATATCCAAAACAATTACATAAGCATATAAGAAGACCAGATTGGCGAGTTCCACCTTGGAGGATGATTTTGGAAAAGAAATTAGAGATCAAGATATCTAAACTCAAATGGATTTATTGTTTAACTTAGATTTTATAAAGGAATATTATATTTGGAGGGTTCAAATTCTTGTAGATCTGAGTTTAGAAATGCAGCATTTTGTTACAAGCAACAAGGTAAGTGTTGATAAATATTTTGTGAGAATCATAGGTCTGGAGGTGTTACTAGGTGTTGGGATAGTCATAGGTCTAGAGGTTCCATTTGAAGGAGGATTATATTTTATGACAAGGAATGTCATGTTAAGGCTATACGAAGGTGTTGGATCCATTGGAAGGATCAAGAAATGTCTAGAAAGGTGAGTTTGGTAAAACACTTGGTTTAAGCACCTACAAAGGAGGGTTTGTTGGTTGGGTGTGTAAAACTTGATGGAATATCCTATGAATTTGAAAATCCTTTGTTTTAGATGAAGGGACAACTCTATTTGAGGTCAGATGGTTTGTGAGATGAGATATGTTAGTGGTTTCTTTGTAACAGAAGGGCTAAAAGAGGGTTAATTATGGGACAGTAGTGTTGGTTTGGGTATTTGGTCCAAGGGAGTAGCATGAGCATTTGAAGTATATTGTGTAGAATCCAAAATGCTATCTAGATATGGTCTTATTTTTCTGAGAGTTTTGGGAAAAGTGAGAGAAAAGTGTGAACAACCAATTAGGTAGGGCTAATTGGGAAATAGGCCTAGTGAAGGGCTTGTAGTGGGTCTTTGGTATCAGATAATAAGATGAGCATTTGGTAACCTTGGAAACAACTTAGTTGAATTTTTTTGAGATGTTTGAAGGTGAAGGAAACACCTAGGTGAAGTGAAGTCAAGATTGGAGCCTATTGAGGCATTGTGGGCATTTGATGATTGTTGAACAAGATTGTTTGGTGAATCCATTTGAGGGACATGGGATGATTTCTAAGATGTAGAGCCTGTGGTGGCACAAGAGAATGGTATGTGAACTCTGATAAGGTTTGGAGTTGACTAGATCAAGGAGAGTGATCCTATGAAGAAGCTTGATTATGTTATGAGAACACTAGGAAAGTCCCTCTTATTGTGAATAACAAAAAGTCCACCTAGGTCTCTACATCAATGTCGAAAGCTAAAGGTGGAATGATTTCAAGGTAGGAAAGCAAGCTCCAATAATTCCTCTTTAGAATTTCAGCTAGAGTCCTAAGCATTCCAATCCAAATGATTGTGTATCAGTAAGATTTAACACAAAATAATCCTAAGAACATTAAGTAAGTTAAGCTGAAACATATAAGAAAATGAATGAGAAATTTTTTGTTACCTGTTACCTAAAAATAAAACCAGTTGAGGAGGCAAGGTGATGCAGGGGCATCATATGCTCATCAAAAGTACCTTGAGGGTCCATGTCATCACAGAGGACATGGAGAATCTCATGGTATCAATTGGTCCATTTTGTAACCAATCATGGCCTTTGAAAGCATAAAGAGTCATAACATTGTATAATGTCTTGAAAGACTTTCATATTGAAAAGATGTAATTGGGCATGGAATAGGACCTATAGGTTGTCTAAGGTATAGGAGTCATGTGATAGGGTCTAGTATGATTTCATAATAATCTCAAGTCCTTAAATAAGTTAAAACATTCAATAAGTCCCTTAAAAACATAGTTTATTGCTTTAGAAAATTCAAATCTTGAATGTAATGGCTAGATGGGCATTTTGGAGGGAAACCTCATAGTTTAAATTTTATGAAGGAATAGGAAGTGAAAGGAGTTGGAGTCAGTAAGGTACAAAGAACCCTTCAATCAAGCCCCACCATAGTGAATACCCTGAAAATCACATGGCAACAACAACACCAATGACAAGAGAACCACCACAAAAATACTCACTGCAGCTTATAAGAAGTGAAAGACTAATCAATTGAAGTTAATATTGGTAAAGGATGTGAATATTTGGAACTCCAAAAATCAAATCACCCAACTCCAAATGTCCTATATTGGGAACTCATGGCACAATGCTAGCAATTTTCTTTCAAGCTAGAGGACCTGCTCTTGCATCCTACTCAAATATTGTCGTGATGCAAGCTCTATGGATTGGCAATGAATGATTTGTGATTTCTCCTTGTCAATTCTTCTCTTTAAAGACAACCTCACTAGAACTAAACAAGAAGAATCAGTGTGCTTGAATCCTCATTTGAGTCATCTTCTCCATGAGTAGTGAAGTAATTGCCCTGTGAGATAAATGAACTTCTACACTGAACCTAGAAAACTTATAACTTCAACAATTTTCTTTTATTTCAATTCCAAAATCTCATCAATTGAAATGATAATTAATAAATCAAACTTAGCACAAAATCATTATTTGAAGCAAAATGATAGCCCACAAATAATATTTATCAATCATCAGATAACTTGTAATACTTTCACCCACCATACCACATTTCATATCGTTTGACAATATATAATATTACTTAACTTCTAACTTATCAACAGTCTGACAATGAAGCACATTGGTGAACCCTAAAATGAATCTACACCAAAGATGAATTTGGGTTTCCATCCAATCCACTAAGAAATCTTGAAGGTTTATGCCCTCAAGTTTCAAATAGGCAAGCCCAATGCTCACAAAATTTTCCAAATAAAGATATCAAACCAAGTATAATCAAGCATGAACTTCTCATTCTTTAGTAGCATATCTCAGTGACTTTTCATTTTCCCTCTATCTATCTCTTAATATTCTTTGTCTTTGTCTCTTTATTATTTGTCTCTTGAAAATTAAAATGACTATTTTTTTTTTTCACTAAACTCAATTGAAGTCCTTTTATTACTTTATTAAATGATTGATTTAAGTTGTCATCAAGTTTGATATAATTTGACAACTTAAAGCTTAACTATCTAATTGATTTCTAATGTCCCAAGAAGGGGACATAATAGCGGTACTACACAAATTAACTTGTAAGGGATCTTTTACTATTCATAGTTTCACACCTCTATTATGGGGTTTTTTTTCCCTTGTAATCTCAAATTCACTTACATGTTGTGAGGTGCATACCCAAGAATTTGAAAGGGAGCTTTTGTTTGAAATTGATTTTCTTAGACAGGCACAACCTTTAATAGGGAAATGTCAGGTTAGAATCAAAATGGAAGTGCCTCTTTTACATGAGTATCTTAATGAGATGATAAAATTAGAGTCTAAATTGCATGGACTCTAGTATGTGCTTCAACGAGAGCATGGCTTTCAAATTTCACATTTTCAAATTTGTTGTTCCACATTAGATTTTCATATTAACTCTTTTGCAATATACGTTACATTTCAATGTTACAGTTTACAAATTTCTAAGTCTTGTTTACTATATTTTCTTGCTAGTTGTTTTTCTTTCTTATTAGTAAGGTCTTTATGTTATTTAGTGATTTTCATCCTTTCTAATCCTCTTTTTGTAGGATAAGAATTATTCTTGTTGGCATTTTTGGTCAATCCCAATTCAATGCTTATGCTATGTGAATAAATGTTTATAGTTTGTGAATCAACACATATTGATCAGCACTTCCATGCTATCATTTAGTCCTTTTGTGCTTAGGGATTTTTTCTATATCTTTTATTCTATTGTATTTTTTTGCTTTTTATAATTTTTTATTTGTATAAGCCAACGTGCTATAATAACCCTATTTCATAAGTTAAGAGGAATGAGGCCAAAGGCCACTAAATTTTACAAGAAGTCACAAAAAATAAATTTCAAGAAGGAAATTGAGAGGAGAAATCAAATATTGGCAATATCAATGAATATTCAAGCAACATCAATTTGTTTGCCAACCTAAACATAAAATAATTACAAAGAGAAGTGATTGGTGTTTTATAAAGAAAGTAATTAAAGAAAGTTTAAATTAAAGATTTAAACTATATTGTTAGCCAACTACCTTTGGCATCTCATTGCCCAAGTTTTTAGATACATCGGCAGTAAGGTGATAATGATTATGTGAAGGTCGAGTGAGTCTTTAAACAATATGCTAGTCCAAATATAATAGTGATTGCACTTTATTAAGGAAGAGCATTATTGAGGCAACAACATATGATTAATAAGATAGTTTCCATAGCTAGTCAAATTGTGATGGTTCATTATTGGGGCTTTCTAATGAATGGTTCATAAGGCACAATACTTGGTGAAGGTTTTGCAAATGAGGTTGCAATTTTTGGGTTTAACCATGGACGAAACTCCATAGTTAAGCACGCTCATGCTGGAGTAGAAATGGGATGGGTGACCTCCCAAGAAGTCTTGATGCTTCACCCCTATGAGCATCACCTAGATCCAATGAGTGCTAAGTGTTCCATTTATTCTAATGAGAGATGGATTCATGTTTAATCACTACTCATGAAACATGAGTCAATGAGTTTGACTCAAAATCACATAATTAAATCCTTATAGAAATAACACAACATATGATTAATTGTTAAGGTAGTAGTTAACTAAAAGTAGCGAACTTTATTAATTGAATTTAAAAAAATTGGTAGGTAGAATTTGTGTTTACAGTGGCAGTGTTTCCAAAGAGGCTTGGATTATGACTAGCGATTAGTATAGATGGTTTAGTAACTATCCTCAATCTGAAAATATCAAAATTCTAATTTGTTTGGAAGTTATTTTGTACTTAAATTAGATATTTTTATTTTTTAGTATTCTAAAATTTAAGTTTCAATTGTGTTCTTTGCAAAATAATCGAACCATAATAAACTAATGTTGATAATTACATAACAAAAAATACATGTAAAAAGTAAGTTTTTTAAAATTTTATTTAGATCAGTTATCTGGATTCAATACATACTAGGACTTATCAGCACAGATCTGATTTATTAAGTATTTGCTGAGTTTAACTCTGAAAGTTATAGATCTGATATCCTCTCTTGAACAGTAATGGACAACTATTTTCTTCTATTGCCTAGTATTGTCGGGCAACTCAAATCCCACTAAAATTAAAATATTAACACAAGACAAACTAAACTAATAACAAAACATAACTGCTCTTATTAGTTAGGTTTTTTGTTCATGCAAAAGATTCAAAAATACCATAGGAATGCAACTTAATCAATTAATTTGTTTGTGCAGTTAAGAAGCAACTTTTCACTAAGATATAAATCTTTTTCTAGTATGACCTTAAAAGCTAAAAGTTAGAATTGTGACAGTCCTAAGCACACGAAAATGATTACACTATGTTATTAGATGGTAAAATGATGATTTCTTCAGTTAATGCTTCATGCTCAAAGACTACAGAGATCTCAATGCCCTTTTTATGCCCAAAATATGGCTTTCTGTAGTTTATAATTATTATCAAAAAACAATATTTATTTATTTTTTTCCCTATTTCACGATGATGTATATAGCCATGTGATCAAGAAATGTACAGATCTGATATGAAGGCTTTAAAAGGATTAAAATAGTTTTAAGATAGCAAAACCAACAAAGCAGATGTTTCCTTCTTTGTTGTTTGCAATTTAGGTAAGGAGTAAATTATGTCCACAAAAGATGTTCTACAAAATTGCCAAAAAATAGAGTTGATGCTTCTAGGAATGAAGTCCAAACCTGATATATAAAAGAGATTAATTTTAATTTTTGACATCGGGAAACTATTATAGAAGAGAACATTGTTCCAAGTCATTCAAATCCCATTAAGGATTGTTCAGAGGGAGGAATATTCTCAAGCATGAAATATCATAGAATTCATTGAGGAGAAGGCATCACCAGCCAAGTAATACCATACGAGGAAAGTGAAGAATGGGTCCCTTGCACTTGCTACCAAGTTCAAAAGATAAGAAAGAACAAGGGAAAAATATGCCCATCAAAGAAAGAACAAGGAAAAAATGCCCAGCAAACTGATGGAAGAGAATTGGATGTAATGATTCCTTGGATTAAAAAGAAGCAGCCATGTACAAGTTATACAACTACATTGAATACAATCATGGAACAAATGATAATGAAGAGATGAAAGAATAAGAAATCACTTTTGGTGGATGTAAAGACAATGAATCTAAAGAGAAAATAATTAAAACTCTACCTTATGCATTCGGCCTTGTTGTTTCCAAATCTAAACTTCCAAAAGACTGATCACCTCCTTTTCAAAATATCAAGTTTCCAACTCCAACCATGAGCAAGCGTAGAACCAGGGCATCCAATTTTTTGTCTGGTGATGGCGCATCAAGTATCCAACTCCAATAAAACATCCCATGCATGCGAAAAACAACAAACATGAAATGTTTTTAATTTTTACATCTAAGTCCCCCATTTCAACCAACATGGTTTGGTCAAAATTTTGTCCAACATGGGGCTTAGTTTTTTTAAAAATAAATTTTTCCCTTCTACATTCTAACCAAACTAAACGTTTTTAGTAGATGGTCAAAAATTTTGGTAGAAAAATGATGTCAAATGTAGTAGTGTCTTCCTCCTCATCACCCTCTTCTTCTACTTCTTCTAGAATTGGTTTAGGAACTGAGGGAAAAGGAATCACTTTCTTGATCACCTTTTGCCTCCTCTTTATTGGAGTCTTAATCTTTCTTCTCTTAGGTGTAGAGGTAGAGGTTTTCTTTATTTTTTGAGGCTAGGAAACCTCTTGTTCTTTGGTTTCTATTTCACCTTGGCTTAGTGTAGCTAGCAGCACTTGGGTATCCTATAAGGCTTGTGTAGCTTTTACACTCTCTGGCCCTTCTACATTTTCCTCTCCTTGTTGTGGAGGTGCCTGAATCTCACCTTCTTCTAGTTCAGAGCTTGTTGAGGAGAATTCCTTTTGCTTTTTCATTTTCTTTTACCCTTTTGAGCCTGGTAATAACCAACTATCCTATCAAGTTGATGCACCATTTCTAGTCTCACTGGTGACTGGACTATAAACGTGGGCACTACAACCTTTTCTCCTTGACCTTTGGCCAGGGGGCTTAAGTATGAAAGACTACTATTTGAGGAATTGGATCAAGTTTGAATGGTTTCTTGATCCAATCCTATGTCAAATTGATGGTGTACCTCGCCTTATAGTTGATGTCTAAGTTTTCTTCTCTATCTATCTCAACATTCATGATAGGCCTACCACTAATCTCATCCCCATTAAATAATGGGTCAAGAAGCTCCTTTGAGTCTTTTTGTACAATCTTTAATAGGATCTTTATCTTTAAAGCCCTCTTTACTAAATACAGAGTCATCCTACAATAATCCCTTATATGGACATTGTAGTTATCTATTGCATTCATCCAATGATCTTCAAGGGCATCTTCATACTAAAATTCTTTGCCAACTAAGTGTTGTACTCTTCTAATGTTGTCAAAATATGGCCAAGGAGAGTTATACTCATCCTAGGGATACTGATCTCATTCACATTCAAATGTTGGAATATCTTGTCTTCAATCCACCTAGAAAGGTCCTATACTCATGGGCCAATTCCAACATATTTTATGTTTCTTTCTAACTCTATCATTGGCAGATAAGAGTTTTCAGGAAATCTCTAGGAGAATTAATCTATTAGTAGGATACCTAGGGAGCTTCTTAGGGTTGATATTTGTACTGACTACCATTAAATATGTGAATGTACGAAACTGGATATAATAAACTTTGACTAGTGATATTTGGCTACCTCCTTTGATATTCTCTTTACATAATCCCCTTCTATGAACCAAATTATTGCAAAGATGAAAGTATAATTTACAATACTATTTTCTTTTCTTTTCTTTGATAGCCTCTTCTTCATCAACTAAGGATATACAATATAAAACCATGTGTTTGCATCCTACATGCTACCCCTCTTGTAAAGCCCTAGATAATCTATCACCCTCACGACTAACAAGTACACCAAGTATGATGTCATGTAAAATTTCATGTTGTTTTCACTACCACCAATTTCTCACCCAAATTCTTACTAAGAGTAGAAGCCCAATCTACTAGCATCTCTGTGTTCTTTATTGTCTCAATAAAATACACCATAAAAACATTCAGGTTTCTAGTTGTCAGCAAACCCATAACTCTACTCAAGAGAATGATTGATTATCCAATATCTTCCTTCATGTATCCTCTTTTCGTATCTACTTTGCCCATTTTCTTTCCTAGAGGAGGGATGATCTCAAAAAGCCTCATCAATATGTTCTCGGTACCATCTCTCTACTTGCTCATAGGTTAGTCTAATGAATTGATCTACCTTTGGGAGATGGAAGATGTTTACAATATTTTTGGGTTGACGATCGAGAATGATCTCTCCCATTATGCTCTCTTTAGGAACAAAATTCTCTATGAGTGTCATGATTAGTTATGAAGATTGTACCAACACCAAATGTGATGTTGCATGAACAAGCCCTAATTAGATCAATGCAAAGATCATCTAAGACATCACAATTGGTTTGTTGCATAGTTTTAAGAACTCTCCCAAATTTTTGTGACCCAAATCTATCTCTCAAATCTCAAAATACTCATCCTAAAACTATGACTTTGTAGGAATACCCCAGAACTTGAATACTACTATTTTTGGTGTCATCTTCTTAGGAAGGGAGGATGATGAAGATGCCACTATATCTGCAAAAAAAGTATCACCATTAGTCCATAATTGAAGAACAATAGATTAATGACACTCTAGACTATTAAAAATAAAACACTAAAAAACCCAGACACTTGAAGAAATATGAAAAAACCTATTTTAACATCTACAATGCAAGAAATAATAATAAAAATGGCATATTGGGCGCACCAACCAAGTGCATCTAATGCACCTTTATTTTGTAAAGATTTCACCTTATGGGTGTGCTAATGTGCACCCATTTACTTTACCACAAGTTTTATTAGTTCATTAGGGTGCGTAGTAGTGCACCTAATCAGGTGCACTACTACGCACCCCTTGCATTTTATATTTTTAATATTTTTCTTAAGTTTTTTATGCAAAAATGGTGGGCATCAGTGCACCCAAGTAGGTGCACTGATGTGCACCATTTTTTGTTGTTTAACTTAATGTCTTTGTGTTTTGTAGAGATGGGTAGAATGTGCACCAACTTACGTGTGGGGGTGCAATCGACGAAGCTATTTTAGTGTGCAAGTGTGGCCAAACTCTCAGAGGATGATAAAAAAAAAGCAAGATAGGGAGGGACAGGGACCCCCTAGTTATATAGCCTAGGGGATCCCCACACATTTTTGTGTTGTGCAGGTGCCTAGTTGCACAACACAAACAAGTGTATCTCTCTCTTTAGTTTGGCACACTAGCGCACCTAACCAAGTGTGCTAGTGCACCTTTTGTTTTGCAAAAAAGACACTCGATCTTGGCTTCTCCAATGGGCACTTGGATGTGAACTAGGACACTATATAAGACCTCAAAATGACTCAGATCCTATACTAGGGATCAAAATGCCAAAAAATAAAGTAGGGGGTCCCCATTTCTGATCGAAATGGGGTGTGCATTGTGGAACCAAAATAGGACCCCTAGGGACACATGACATGACAAAATGGATCAAAGGGAATTTCAAATTATCTTATGACCTCATTTGACCCATATGATCAATTACCATATGTCCCTAGGGGTCCTAAGACCCCTACGGACACTTCTCAAGATGAAATGGGTCATAGGTTAGCCTACGACCCAACCTACTACCTCCTTCAACCTTTAAGATGGATTACGATATGTCCCTAGAGGGGACACATGTCACAAGGAAATAGGTCAAAGGAGGTTGTAGGTTAGCCTATGACCCCCTTTAACCCATATGATCGATTACCACATGTCCCTAGGGGTCTTAGGACCCCTAGGGAGACATGTCATGATGAAATGGGTCGAAGGGGGTCATACGTTAGCCTACGACCCCCTTAGAATCTAATGATTGATTATAATATGTCCCTACGGGTCTTAGGACCCCTAGGTACACATGTCATGATAAAATGGGTCAAAAGGGGTTGTAGCTAAGTATATGAGCCCATTTAACCAATATGATTTATTACTATATATCCCTAGGGATCCTAGGAGCTCTAGGGACACATGTCATGATGAAATGGGTCAAAGGGTGTCATAGGTTAGCCTACAACCCCATTCAACCCATATTGTTGATTACCACATTTCCTCAGAGGTTTTAGGACCTATAGGGATACATGTCATGATGAAATGGATCAAAGGAGGTTGTAAGTTAGCCTATGACCCCCTTTAACCCTTAAAATGGATTGTGATGTGTCCCTAGGGGTCCTAGAACCTGTAGGGACACATATCATGATGAAATGGATCAAGGGGGTCATAGGTTAGCCTACAGCCCCCTCCAACCCATATGATCAATTACCATATGTCCCTAGGGGTCCTAGGACCCTTAGGGACACATGTTGTGATGAACAAGGTCGAAGGGTGTTGTTGGTTAGACTACAACCTCATTCAACCCATATGATTGATTACCATATGTCCCTATCAATCATAGCACCCCTAGGGACAAATGTTTTGATGAAATGGGTCAAAGGGGGTCAAAGGTTAGCCAACAACCTCCTTCAACCCTTAAGATGGATTATGATGTGTCCCTAAGGGTCCTAGGACCCCTAAGGACACATGTCACAATGAAATGGGCTCCGGTGGGTCGTAGGTTACCCTACAACCCCCTTTGACCCATATAATCGATTACCATATGTCCCTAGGGGTCATAGGACCCCTAGGTACACATGTTCCAATGAAATGGGTTGAAGGGGGTCATAGGCTAGGGATACATGTCGTGATGAAATGGGTTGGAGGAGGTGATAGGCTAGGGACACATGTCATGAAGAAATGGGTCAAAGGGGGTCATAGGTTAGTCTTCAACCCTATTTGACCCATATGATTGATTACCATATGTCCCTAATCACCCCTAGGGACACATATGACAATGAAATGGGTCGAAGGGGGTCATAAGTTAGCCTATAGCCCCATTCGACCCATATGATCAATTACCATATGTCCCTAGGGGTTCTAGGACCCCTAGGGACACATGTCATCATGAAATGGGTCAAAAGGGGTCATATGTTAGCCTACAACCCCATTTGACCCTTAAGATGGATTATAATATGTCCAAAGGGGTTCTAGGACCCCTAAGGATGCATGTCACAATGAAATTGGTCAAAATGGGTCGTAGGTTAGCCTATGACCCCCTTCAACCCATATAATTGATTACCATATGTCCTTAGGGGTCCTAGAACCCCTAAGGACACATGTCACAAAAAATGGATCAAAGCGGGTTATTGGTTAGCTTACAACCCCCTTCAACCCTTATAACCAATTATGATATGTTCCTAGGGGTCCTACAACCCCTAGGGACACATGTCATGATCAATTGGGTCGAAGGGTGCGTAGGTTAGCCCACACCTCCATTAGACCCTTATGATCATTTATCATATGTCCCTAGTGGTCTTAGGACCCCTAGGGACACATATCATGATGAAATAGATCAAAGGGGTTCATAGGTCGGCATACGACTCCCTTTGACCCTTAAGATGCATTACAATATATCGCTAGGGGTAGGACCCCTAGGGACACATGTCATAATAAAATGGATTGAAGGGGGTCGTAGGTTAGCCTATTTCCCCCTTCAAACATTATGATCAATTATGGCATGCCCCTAGGGGTCCTAGGACCCCTAGGGACACATGTCGTGATGAAATGGGTTGAATGGGGTCATAGGTTATCTTACAACCCCCTTTGACCCATATGATTGATTATCATATGTCCCTAGAGGTCCTAGGATCTTAAGGTACACATGTCACAATGAAATGGCTTGAAGGGGGTTATAGGCTAGGGACACATATCACAATGAAATAGGTCGAAGGGGGTTGTAGGTTAGTCTTTGACTTCATTCAACCCATATGATCGATTACCATATGTCCCTTGGGGTCCTATCACCCTTAGGGACACATGTCATGATGAAATAGGTTGAAGGGGAACATAGGTTATCCTAGGAACCCATTAAACCCATATAATCAATTACCATATGTCCCTAGGGGTTCTAGGACCCATAAGAACACATGTCATGATAAAATGGATCAAAGAGGATCATAGGTTAGCCTATGACACCCTTCAACCCTTAAGATGGATTATGATATGTGCAAAGGGATCCTAGCACCCCTAGGGACACATGTCACAATGGAATGTGTTGAAGGGGGTTGTAGGTTAGCCTACAACCCTCTTCAACCCATATGATTGATTACCATATGTCTGTAGTGATCCTCGGACCCCGAGGGACACATGTGGTGATGAAATGGGTCAAAGAGGATTGTAGGTTAGGCTATGACCCCCTTCGGCCATTATAATTGATTAAGATATGTTCCTAGGGGTCCTAGGACCCCTAGGGACATATGTCACAATGAAATGGGTTGAAGTGGGTCGTAGGTTAGCATACGACACCATTCGCCTCATATGATTGATTATCATATGTTCTTAAGGGTACTAGAACCCCTAGGGACACATGTCATGATGAAATGGGTTGAAGGATGCATAGGTTAACCTACGCTCCCATTCGACCCTTATGATCAATTATCATATGTCTCTAGGGACATAGGTTGTGATGAAATGGGTCAAAGGGGGTAGTAGGTTGGCCTACAACCCCCTTTGACCCTTAAGATGCATTGTGATATGTCCCCATGGGTAGGACCCATAGGGACACATATCATGATAAAATGGGTTGAAGGGGGTCATAAGTTAGCCTACTATCCCCTTTTGGCCCTTATGATTGATTATGATATGTGTTCCTAGGATCCCTAGGGACACATATCGTGATAAAATGTGTCCAAGGGGGTTGTAGGTAAGCCTATGACCCCATTCAACCCATATGGTTGATTACTGTATGTCCCTCGGGGTCCTAGGACATTGAGGGACACATGTCATGATGAAATAGGTGAAAGGGGGTTGTAGCTTAGCCTAAGATCCCATTCAACCCATATGATTGATTACCACATGTCTTTAGGGGTCCTAGGACCCCTTGGAATACAGGATGTGATGAAATAGGTCAAAGGAGGTTGTAGGCTTTGACCCTTAAGGTGGATTATGTTATGTCCCTAGGGGTCCTAAGACCCCTAAGGACACATGTTTCCATGAAATAGGTCAAAGGGGGTGATAGGAAATTACCATATGTCCCTATGGGTCCTAGTACACCTAGGGACACATGTCATGATGAAATGGGTCGAAGGGTGTCATAGGTTAGCATGTCATGCACTTCAACCCTTATTATCAATTATGATATGTCTATGGGGGTCCTAGGACCCCTAGGGACACATGTCATGATGAAATGGGTCAACCTAAAACCCTATTCAACCCATATGATCAATTGCATATGTCCCTAGGGTCCTATGTCACGATGAAATGGGTCAAAGGGTATCGTAGGTTAGCTATGACCCCATTTGACCCATACGATCGATTACCATATTTCAGTAGGTCTCCTAGGACCCCAAGGACAAATAATGTGATGAAATGAGTCAAAGGGGGTCATAAGTTATCCTACAACCTCCTTCAACCTTGGAGATGGATTATGATATGTCCCTAGGGGTCTCCTAGGGATACATGTCATGATGAAATGGGTCGAAGGGTGTCGTAGGTTAGCCTACACCCCTTCAACCCATATGATCGATTATCATATGTCCCTAGGGATCCTAGGACTCCTAGGGACACATATCATGATGAAATGGGTCAAAGGGGTTCATAGGTTAGCCTACAACCCACTTCATCCTTGAAGATGGATTATGATCGCAAATTTTATTACTATATTATATAATAATATATAATAAGTAAATTCTATATATTTATATAATTATTCTCAACTATATTTTTTTTTTATAATAAATAATATATATGATTCTAAATACTATATTATATAATATTAATACTATATTATTTTATAATAATAATATATAATTGCTCTCAAGTAAATAATATATATGACTATAAATACTATATATTATTGTTCCCACTTGATTTACCTCCAAATTTTGGGCACAGATTTTGTGTACTCAATATCATATCATGTACCTGAATCTATTAATTGGTAGAGTTGCCATCAAATATTCTTTGTCACTACAGACTTGATAATCACATTTTTTTGGGGTTCATTGTTTGAAAAGGTGGCTACAAAATTTGATTAGGTGTCTGATATTGTTGTCTGAATGGGGAGTAGTAGTCGTTGAAATGTTGAATGCAAAACAAAGGTATTAAATGAAAATATTGCAACATATAGGGAAACAGATAAGGTAAATCACCGAAGGAAGAGACAAGGTATGTTAAATGTCAATCAAGTTGATGATGTATTGATCAAAGGTGAAATTATAGAGTCATAAAATGAATATGTTCAATTGGGGAATGAAAATGTACCAATTGATAATTATAATGCCCAGATTGAAAATTTGAAGAATGAAAATTTACCAGTTCATAATATGAATGCCATGATTGACCATGTTGAAAATGAAAATGTACAGGAGCATTACATACCTCCTAGATATAACCAAAATGAAGGTCCTAGAATACCAAAATGGTTAATTTAAATTGATGAAATGATTATTACTAATTTGGAAGGAAAAAAATCATAATGAGGGCTTCAAAACTATATAAGATGTTTTTCGGCAACAAGATAGTGGTCCACAGACCAATGCCAACTTTTTATGCACTTATTAAAGATGCAAAAGATGAGACCTATGCTTTCTAAATTAAAGATTCATAACAATAAGAAAATGGAAAGAATTATCATTATTGTGAAGAATTTTTCAGTGCTATCAATAGCATTGGGAAAAATAGTAGAGAGAAGGATAAGAGAGTTGCTTGAATGGTTATAACAACCTTTGTGGTAAGTCGTCATTCGAGAAAGGGTAGATATATGAGACAAACTTGTATTGATTTGAACCTAAATCGTACTACTTTGAGAAGAGCACTTACTAGAAGAGAGAGAATTGATGGTCCTCTTCAAAATTATACATGGGATATTGTTGGGAGATTTTCACATTTTTATAAGAAGCTAAATGATGATGTAGTGAAGCAAGAATTACATAGTTTTGGCACTCTAGCTCAAGATTCTCTCCCAATGTTAAAGATGTGTTGAAGTTGAGAATTGGCATTAGAGACCACATGCCAAATCCTAAACATTATTTGGAGGTAAGTCAAATTATGTTGTTCAAAGAATTTAGAGAGAGTCATCCAAGATTGCATGTATCACAAAGGGCTTTTGAATCATTGAATCGATTTTATTGTGTGCCACTTAATATTTGAAATGCACATTGTTGCAAATATCATGTGGAATTTTCTATGCACCATGAACTATTACACTCAATCTGTTCTACTTTGTATAGTAATAAAATGTTGGAGAATTGTGGTGCTAGTGGGCTTCCAAAATCATCAAGAGACTTGCTAGATCAATTTATATGTCCTAGAGTTGATGATTTTTTCTTTTATAGAAATGCTTTCTTAAATGAAAAGTGTTCAGAATGTGGTAGCTCATCCAAGTTTGACACATGTTTCCATGAGGGGTGCAATAAAGATCTTGGGATGAAAATAATTTTTAAAAAGGTACATGAAACAGTGAAATACAAATTGAAGAGTGGAGGTGAACTCTAGATGTGAATTAGTTGCAAAAGAAATCAATGTGGCTAGTTTTATTTTAGATTTCAAGATAATTTTTTTCTACAAGTATGCAAGGCATAGTCACAGGTCTCAGTGGTTGGATCATCAATTTAGAATGTGTAAGGAGACTTTTGTCATTGGCACTATTATATCAATTGTTGACTTTTCAAAGAACTAGACATTATAGCCCCAAAATGAGACACAATCTCAATATTACACCTCCATTCATATTGTTATTTTTGTCCATATAACATATAGACATGCCCCTAAGGGCCTATTTGGTAGCTGGAATTAGAATGGAATTGGCATTCATAATCCTAAAAAAATTCTAATCCATTGCTTGGGTCCACACAATCAGAATTGGAATTGAGAAAAAGTAGAATCTAGTATCCCCATATGACCCCCAAAACAAGGATTTCAAATTCCTCAAAATATTTTTTATTTGGAATTCCCATTTTAATTCTCATTTTAACTCCCATTTTTTGAAGATGAGGATTTCAACTAAAGTAAAATTTAATTGGGTATGACATCCAGATGCCCATTTGAGGTTACCTTTTTTTGCACAAATTTTTGAAATTTAATTTTTTTAATGGGGGGGGGGGGAATTTTCCACTATTACTTGCTCACATGTTTGGATTAAATAAAATAATTATTACCACACATCTAAATTCTTTCATCTTTTTATTTAAATTTTTCTTGATTTTTTATTTTTCAATGAATATTGACATTTTTGGCATGTGCAAAGTTGAAAGCACCATGAATAGGTCCTTGAAAAAATCAGAGATACAAATCATCTTTCTCATTATAAATTTTACACTCATTTTTGAACCATATATTTTTATTTTAAACCAAACGGGCTTGTGATAAAAAATTCCAAATATCAAATATTTTTTAAGTTTGAACCAAACAATCCCAAAAAAAATTCTAGAAATCGTAATCTAGATTTCAAGTTCTAGAATATCATTTGGTCAAATAATTGCACAGGTCAATTCAAGAATGCTCACATTTTTTATTAGTTGTGTAGGATGCATGAAGAGATGGGGGTACCTCATATTTGGTATTTTCTTGAGTTTGAAAATAGGAAAGGGGAATATGATGGAGCAAGGGTATGTGTGAAGAGATCTCTAGTTAAGAAGCAATTGAAGATTTTAGGAGCAAAGCTTCTTGATGCTTGTAGCATTGCTAATTGATGTAGTTCAACATTATGATAGGAGGGACTCTTGATTCAACAATATACAAGTTCTTTTTCTTGGTTTAGGATGGGTCCATAGGTGATAGATCAGATTGTACTACTATTATAGATTCATAAAAAATGCATTCATTTTGGAGCTCTAACTCTAGTACATGGACCATTTGGACATGATAGCTAGCTTTCTTTTGTCCTAGTTATTTTCATTGTGATTGGGGTCACTGTGAGTCAAGTGAGTGGGTAGACACATGTGTTGAAAATAATTGGTTAATTGTGTATTTTCTTTAATGTTACACAAAATTTTATATCATTTCTAGTTAGTGTATGCTAAGCTCACTCATGCAATGAAGACAATTCCCTATGTATGTCAAGCATTTCAAAGTTTTCCAAGTTCAGAAGATAGTGTTTATCGAGCGCACTCGAGTGAGAAAGGAAAGATCGTAGAAGTTGACTGTTAATCGAGCCCACTCGATTAATGAAGGAAATGTTGGATAGAACCATTGATAATCGAGCTCACTTGGTTACCAAAGGAACTTTGTAAATATGAAGTGTTAACCGAGTTCACTTGGTTAACATGAGAAAATCATTTCTAAGTTTGTGTCTACCAAACAGGGCCGGCTAACGAAGGATTTTCTTGTTTTGGCATATTAAGTTCAATTGATTTTTATGTTGGTTCTAGCCTATTAAGGAGATGAATATTAAGTATTCTAGGTTGTATTCAAACTTAATTGACAATGTGTAAGATATAAATATAAGGTCAAATTGAGGATTGAATGTGTTGAAGAAATAGAAGATTTAAAGATGCTTAGAGGAAATGAATTAGAAGGATAAGTAGAATATCCTTGGTGAGCTGAAAAGATACATTCAATCAGAAAGGATCAAGTACAAGCCAAAATTAAGATCTGTAATCAACAATTCAGTTGCATCAAAAATTGGGTCATCTCATTGTTACTCTCTAAACATTGTAGCAGTGATCTAACTCTCTTAACAAAGTTGGCTTAACAGCTATTTGTAAATCCTCTAAAAAGGCCACGATTAACAGGGTGATTAAATCCTCTAACAAAATCACACCTAACAGTGTGTTTTTTAACCTTTAACAGGGTTGGATCCTAACAGGGCTCACTTTAGAAGAGTGAAAAATAGTAACTAGTTGCAATTGGTGGTTTTTCTCAAATTGGTTTTCCACGTTAAATCTTGGTGTCATTTGTGTTCAAGCTATTTCTTTTATGTGTATACAACTAAGACAAGTTAAGGTTAATCACATTTAATCACATTAAGATCAATATATTCAGTTATTACCAAGTTACAATTGGTTTTCAATACTTACTAAGTTACAACAATTGCTAGTATAAATTGAGTGCCTGTGTGTTTGTCGAGCATCAGTATTTTCAATAAAGTTTATGCTCTGTGTTGACATCTAAGGGATATGGGATTTATTTTAGTGGTAATTGATTCACCCCTCCCATCTTAGTTACTCCTCTCATATTTCCAACAACATGGACTCCAAATTATCTTACTTCATTGTCTATATACCCTCTATCATATATGATGATATGGAAAGTTCAGTTGAGAACAACCATCTATTGGATCTTCTTTAGCCATCACATGTCTTTACGTTGGTTGCACCACAAGGGAATGATGAGAAATCAAATTATTGGTTAGTGCATTATGTAAGAGGTAAACAAAAGATTGTACAATTGATTATAGATGATGATGAATTCACATATCCTACTAGTTCAGTTGTTGTTGTTGGAACATGGTTACAGATATACATGCTTAGAAGAAATGGGATTCGCACATTCAAAAAATATCAGAAGCACAAAACAATTCTCATATATTCACATCTTATTATAGCAGCAAATGTGAGGTTGTTGAAGCAATAAGGAAGACCAAAAGTAAATTAACTTTTTACTATTCGTAGTGTTGATCATGAAGCCCTGTTGGAGACCCTAAGGCCCCATTTGGTTGTAGGATTTGAGCAAAAATAGGAAAATCTAAATACTCACATTCACCAATTTAACATTTGTTTTTTAAAATACAAAATTGGAATTAGAATTCGCCTATCCTAATTTGACCCTAAGATGAGTATAGCGGAATTCCTAAAAAATATGAAATAAGAATAGTTTATTCTTATTCCATTTTTTAACAAACCTAATTTGATGGGTTGTCATGTTTGTGACTTTTCTATTTGATTGTATTTTGCCACTTAAATGCATTTTTGGACTATTTTCTTCATTCATCATAAGATATGAACTAGGTCAATATTATTTAACATTTAATATGTATTTTTTTTATATGACAAAAAAGACTAATATTGAAATTGATATCTTTTCTAAACTTTCATAAAATTATCTTTACAAATAAATCTTGTGTTTAGTCTTATTATTTAAACAATCTTGAAAGATCATTTAAATATCACATTAATGATCTCTACTTATTAGTATTTTTTATTTTCTTTAATATATCTAAAAATAAAATAATTTTAGCTTTGATCTTATACTCATTAAAATAATTTGATTTAATTTAGAATTAAATTTATAATATACAATATAATACATCATTTGAATTTTGATGAATTTCAAAGGTTGTGGTATATCTTTCACGTATAAAGCCAATTTAAAAAATAAAATGAAGGCTAATTAAAATAATTTGGCTTTTTAAATAATTATTTAATGAGTAGTTTTTATTAATAAAAAGTCTTGTTTATTTAAAATATTACCAAAATAAAAATGAAAATTTAATTATTAAAATTTTAAAACAAAACTTATTCCAATTCCTATTTCAATTGTTGTAACCAGACATAGAATATGCATATTTCAACTCCTCTTTCAAGTCACAAATAGGTCCAAATGATATTCCAGAACTTAATTTAATAATGCATGAATACCAGAGGAGAGCTTATTCCAACATAGATGAATGGCACATTTGACAATTCTTATAGCCAAACAGGCCCTAAAGTAGAGAGAGGACCCTATAGGAACACTTGACAAGGTATATTTACTTCTTGTGTTCTTTTGTTCATAATGATTTAGTGAACTGATAATTATCTTGTTTAATATGACTATTTACTAATATTTTCATGATATTGGAATGTAGGTACATCATGAAGAAAAGTCATGCACAAAGATAAAAACTAAATAAGGAGCAAAATGAAGAAAAATAGATTCTATTTTTCACACTACGATTTTTGGTAGTTATGTATTGATGTAATAATGATGAAATACTTGAGATATTATAAATATAAACTTGATGATTTAAGGTAAGCAATTAGGATGTTTATACTTAATGTAATTAATGTGGAGGGACCTAAAAAATGATGTTTTTACTTAATACTAACCCTGGTGACACCCTTGTTCTGACCATGGGGAGCCTACAATTTTTGTGACCACCCCATATCGAAGAGTCTCTAAGATGCTTTAAGTGTGTTTGGAGATCGATCTATTAAGGGTCATAATTCAGAGCTCGTGGGGGCTATTTGTGAAATTTCAAATACTACAGGACAGTGATGTCAAGGTCTACAATAACCTATCTCATTTGAGAGAGATCACATTCCATTTTGATTTGGCATGGCAATCTCGCTCAATGCCAAAATGTGTAGTTTTCCTTAGTTCATTGGTGCATCACTGGGTAACTTTGAAATCGTTCATCTTAGCATCAAATCATTAGTGCCATTATCTCTAGATGAGTTGGTGAACCCTATTGACACCCTTGTTTCGATCATGGAGAGCCTGCAACATTCACGGCCACCCCATACTCAAGAGCCTCCAAGATGCTCTAAGTATGTTTAGACATCAATATTCCAAGGATTGTAAATTGGAGCTCATGTAGGCTATCAGTGAAATGTTGAATGCTACAAGATGGTGATGTCGAGGTCTACAACAGCCTATCTCATTGTAGAGAGATCACATTCTGTTTGGATTTGGCAAAGCAATCTCACTTGATGCCAAAACTTGTAATATGCCTCAATACATTGGTGCATCACTGAGTAACTTTAAAACTCTTGATCTTGGCATCAAATTGTCAATTCTAGTAGCTCCAGATGGGTAGGTGAACCCTAGTGACACCCTTTTCAGCTACAGAGAGCCTGCAACATGCATGACCACCCTATATCAAAGAATCTCTAAGATGCTCTTAGTGTGTTTGGAGATTGACCTTCTGAGGGTCATAACTCAAACCTCATGGGGGCTATTAGTGAAACATAAAACATTATATAATGGTGATGTTGAGGTCTACAATAACCTATCTCATTTTGGAGAGATCACATTCTATTTGGATTTTGGTAAAGTTATTTTGCTTGATGCCAAAACTTTTAGTGGGCCTCAGTTCATTGGTGCATCACTTCGTAACTTTGAAACCACTGATCTTGGCATCGAATAATCAATGCTATTAACTTTAGATGGTGGGTGAACCCTAGTGACACCCTTGTTCTAGTTGAGGAAAGCCTACAATTTTCATGGCCACCCTATACCAAAGAGTCTCTAAGATGTTGTAAGTCTATTTCGAGATCAATCTTCTGAGGGTCATAAATCAGAGTGTCAGTGCCATCGGCTTCAAATGAGTGGGTAAACCCTAGTGAGACCCTTTTTCTAGCCATGGAGAGCCTACAACATTCACAACCACCTCATATTGAAGAGTCTTTAAGATGCTCTATGTGTTTTTGGAGATTGATCTTCTAAGGGTTGTAACTTAGAGCTCATGGGGGCTATTGGTGAAATTTTGAATGCTACAAGACAGTGATTTTGAGGTCTACAATAAATTATCTCATTTCAAAGAGATCACATGCCATTTGGATTTGGCACAGCAATCTTTCTCAATGCCAAAACTTATTGTGTGCCTCAGTTCCTTATGTGCATCACTACATAACTCTAAAATTGGTGAAATTGGCATTGAATCATCAGCATCATTAGATCCATATTGGAGGTGAACCCTAGTGAAAAGCATTTTCTAACTAGAGAGAGCCTACAACATTTGTGGCCAACATGTACTAAAGAGTTTCCAAGATGCTCTTAGTGTGTTTGGAGATCAATCTTCTAAGGGTCATAGATCAGAGCTCGTTGGGGCTATTGGTAAAATATTGAATGATACAAGATGATGATGTATAGGTTTACAATAACCTATCCATTTTGGATAGATTACATTATGTTTGGATAATGCACAACAATCTTGCTCGATGCCAAAACTTGCAATATACCTTAGTTCCTTGGTGCATCATTGTGTAACTTTGAAACCACTAATCTTGGCATTGAATCTTTAGCTTTATTAGCTCCAGATGGGTGGGTGAATGCTAGTGAGACCCTCTTTTTGGCCACAAAGAGTGTGTAGTGGTCATGGCCACCCTATACCAAAGAGTCTCCAAGATGCTCTAACTACATTTGGAGATCGATCTTTTGAGGGTCATAACTTGGAGCTTGTGGGGGCTATTGGTGAAAGTTTAAATCCTAAAGGATGGTGACTTTTTGGTCTATAATAACCTATATCATTTCAGAGAGATCACATCACGGTTAGAGTTGCATTGTAATGCCCCGCCAAGGGAACCAAAGAATTAACCTAAAATTTTACTAAATTTGATAACATTTTTTTTTTTTTTTAAATAACATGAAAGTAAATACCACATATAACTTGTACTTAATAACGGAAGCAATAGAAATGTCCGTCTGAAAGTAAACATAACATACATAACCGATTACATTATTTAAAGATCTCTTAACGTTGAATTACATACATGAATCCATCTAGTACAACATCCACATGAAATAATAATGATAAGTCCAATGTTTAAATATTACATTTCAAATGCTCATTCATCCTCTGTACATGTCACAAGGTATGACAAGCTCAAAGAATATACATATGTAGAATAAGGTACATCATCCTATTCTAATCTATGATACATCAAAGTAAAGATAATCACATGATACATCATCATAGAAGACATATACATCCATCATAAAGATCAAACAAAATAAACTAAGTGCACGGTTCCTCCCAACCGTTAATAGCATCATTAGACCATCGCGAATCCTAGCCATCCCTCCATGTGTAACATTCCAAAGCACCAAAGAGATCATCAGCTATTAACATAGTAGGAATGTCACTCCTAAAAACATCCTACTAATATGCAAAGTAAACCATAAGGTAACATCATCTAACATATGCAAATCATCAATATAAGAAACATACCAATAAATACATCTATCATAAAGTATATCATCAATCATAATGATCCAAGAATAGAATGAAGATAAATACCAACCAAGAATACTCCAGCCATGGTGTCTTGGACGGATCTCAAATGATAAGAGTAAAAATACACTACCACCAGACCGCGTGGTACCTAAGTGGTCCACTCCCACCGTGTTGAGGAGATAATCTCAAGTCCCAAAAAGGCTATCAAAATCACATAGCACAAGTCTCTAAAGTTCAGGAATCCTAAAAGTATACTAACTCAAAGGTTCCAATCACAAAACAGACATCTACTTCCCAGAGGCACACAATGACATGTAGGAACCTACTATGCAAGCGGGAAAATGTCATCGCATTTATCTCGTACAAGTTACCTTAGTAGTTAGCTAAACTCCATGGGTCCATACAGATCTCATGCAGCCACTAGTATCCTCTCATACTGACGAGGCATACTATGGAATGCAAGGTTGCAACCATGCGTTCTCACTACTCCCATCCTAGCCTATACAAGCACTCAAGGCATGGGCGAGAACCAAAACTCTTATCTTTTTAAGTTCATTCAGTTAGTATTAGGTGTGAATGTTATCACTTATTAATCCAACTTACAATGAGTTACCCTGGCAGCCTCTTAGGGCCCCGGCCCCCATTGCAAGCCACTTCCCGTCACTACGTGCAGATATCCTACCCTAATGCTCATGGAATCATAAATCTCAAAATCACAAAAGATAATCCATAAAAAGAATCATCAAATAAATATCAAATATCCATAATAAGAATCATCAAATCTCCAAGATAAGAATCATCAAATCTCCATGAGCATCTGAAAAACATCAATAAAAAATTATGACCACAACAGTTCTCTATTGGCAACTGAAGGCATCACTGATAATCATAAGTATCCATTGGTTCTCAATAACCAAAATATATCTCAAAATAAATCACCATAATCATTGGTTCTCAATAAGAAACCAAGAATATCTCAATATCATACTAATCGAAGACTCCAAAATGGTTGAGTCAAACATGTCACAACATGACATCATCAAAAATAAATTCACATTTTAGTTCCATCATGGTGACTAGAAAGTAATCCAAGGATAATTGATCGATGACTCAAAAATAATTACCTCAAGTGTCTCATACGCATACATCTCAGTTTCACACATGAAGACTGATGAACAATAACAATCAGTAAATACAAACATTTCATAGAGCATACAATCACATAACCATGGTTGGGCTTATAAAGATCAAGACCAAATAAGATCAACATACCATCACATCTCATAACCCCCGAGCCTCTGGTAACAACCTAGGACTGGTCAACACTAGGCAACCCAAAAACTCAAAATAAGCAGCATAAAGAATACACGATGCAAACACATGTTTTGGTTTTGCTATCTTACATAGTTGAATCAAGTGTAAAGGTTTCCAGTTTTCTGTTTGCAAGTATATTTTCAAGTGTCTCAAGTTTCATCATTTGACCTACAAGTCAACCCATTTGTTCCCTGATAACATTATCCTTCCATTAATAAGAATTACATTTAAAGAATAACTTTAGGATAAATATTCACTAAACTGATTATCATTGACCTTTAATTAAATTGTTCTCTTATTTAACCCTGATCCATATTCTAATTGATTAACCTTTCAACTTTTCTAAGATCATTATTCGTTATATTATAAGAGGACCAATTATCATTCTTCGAATAAGAGATTATAACTTTATTTATCCCAATCCATTAACATAGGTACACCATCCATGACCTATTAACATCTTTTTAGTTTTCAATTAGAAACTTAATTAAGTATTACTAAAGTTTGAGTCTTTGAATTTAATCGTCACCATCGTTGACAAGTATACAATATCTAAAGTCATAATTCAAGTTACAATAATAAGACCTATCAACTTCAATATAGATCATCTACAATCTCGTTAAAAGAATTATATCAAATAAATTTCTATTACATAACTTAATTATTAATTAAATCTAATTAACTCTCATTAATTGATTTAATTAATAATTGTATAACCATAGGAACGTTGTAATTAACATCAGTTGACTAATAACTAACTAGAATTTTGTAAGTTAAAAGTTAACTATAATTCAATACTCAAATGATCATATTAATAATTCAATAATAATAATCTTGTTAATAATTAATAACAAGTTATATTGGAAATCTTATTAATAATTCTATACTAACCAAATTCATCACTCTTCAACAAAGTTCTCATTTATATTTTAATATCAACAAGTTATAATAAATCTTCAATACCAGGTATTATTATCTCAAATAAATTTTCTCTATGTACGTTAATTCAGTTAACTGATAATCCTCCAAATTATTAACCAATTCAATTTGATTAATATCTTTTACAGTACTTCGATCATTAACTAATCTCCTTTAGAGTAACTCTGTTCATATTAGTTGATAACTATTTAAACTATTTATACTATTATTTATTAATAGTTTGTTAGACCCAACAAACATTAATAAATAATAAACTTATCACAACTATAAATAATCAATCTAGAGAACTTTTACATAGAACTTCATTAGCTAACTTTTAATACCATTAAGGTATTCAAACGTATTAACCAATAACATAATAATTCAATCTTAATCCAATATCATTTAGAATTTCTAAATTTAAATCAACATAATATAACTTATCATCTTACAATTATTTAATCAATATTAAAATCAACCATTAGACTCCATTTTCTAATTGTTCTAATAATATTTTGTCTATACAAAAGTTGTTTGAAAAAGATCCCTTTCACAAACCAATAAGACTCATTGTAGATTTTAACATGAATAATTTTTAAATTCTTAGCATTATCATCTTCATTAAACAACTCTAAAATTGTTTAATAGTATTCAATATACATTATAAAAAGTCCACTATATAAACTATATTAAAATCTCTTTTCTTTTAATCCATTTACTTAGATTGACTAATAAGTAACTACACTTCTTCTACTATTAACTAATCTTAATTAAATTTGATTTAATTAGATTAGATAATAGACCATATAAAACTAATGCATATTAATAAAATTCTAATAATGAAAGATTGCAATAATATCTTTAATTCATTAAATAATCTTCAATAGATTATCTCTAATCAAATTTGTTGATAACTATTTAAACCATTATTTATTAATAGTTTGTTAGACCTAACAAACATTAATAAAAAATAAACTCATCAAACTATATTTTTATAAACCTTATTAGTTATTATTTAACTAACCTTTAAGACATATCAATAATTCAAATCGTAGATATGTTATAACAATGTTATAATGTAACTATGACTCTTTGTCAATATAATAATTTTTATTTAAATCTAAATCCAATATCATTAAAATTTGAGTCTCTTAATAATCATCATTAAACACTTTTACCACCTCTTAACGATATATTAAATAGTATTTAATATACATTAAATAATTAACATTAAAAGTCATCCATTCTCTATTGAATTCAATATCTCTATCCATCAGCTCCATCCACAAACTTTCTATTAAAAGTCTCCATTAATTCATTTAGAACATTCTTATTAGTCTTTAGACTAATTAAATAATTATTAAATTCTAATTATATTACTTTGATATATTATTTTTGTGAAGTTTAAGAATAAAGAATTCTTGGTTATGGAAAATGAAGAGACATCTGTTCTTGAATAAAATAGTTCAAGTACGATGGCCATATCTCCCTAATGAACCGTTGGATCGGGCTGAAATTTAAATATGTTGGAAAGGGCCAAGTTGCGTCGATTCTGACCAGAGCGATCGAATAAATTCGATCCCGATAAAACGTTATGAATGACTGAATTTGAGTCTATCCAAAAGGCAGCAACAGGACAATTTGTGATGAATTAAGAATTTTCTCTTAAAATAATTGTTCTCTAAATTTAACCATAAAAGAATTTGTTCATATGCATTTAAAAATATAATTGATAGAAAGATTACATCTAATCATTCGAATTTTCACCATAAAATTTCTATTTTAATTCCAAATCTTGTATATCTAATTTCACAATATAAATTCGAATCCAAACCCGATTAAGATCTAATTATTTCTCTTTAATTAGATTTAAAAAATTTCTATTGTTTTCCTCTCAACCAAATAAAATATCTTGATTCCAATTTCAAATAGTAGATTCAATCATAGAGAGTATTCAGACACATAAAACAGATATGATGAAGACAGGAAGAGAAAGAGTGCAAAGGAAATATGAGAATATCACGAGTGCACGTGGACACTGATCCTAATTTTTCATGCCTCAGAAGTCTATAGAAAATCCTTTTCTTCTCCATCATTCGCAATTCTTCTAAGAATCCAAGCCGATCGAATCCTCCAAGTGATTAGAAGTGCTAGAAGGAGCATAGAAGCAAGTAAAAAATATATGAGCATATGAATCTTCTCCCATGCATGTAAGCTTTGAAGCTTCTATTTTTTTGCTTGTAACTCGTGGCTTCCATTAAGCTTTTAGCTTCCATTAAACTTGTAGCTTCCATAAAGCTTTTCTTTTAAGCTTCTATGAATGCCTGAATATCAAGAGCTCTCAAGAAACTTTTGGAATGTTTTTTGAAACCACTGAAAGGTGTTACCAACTAAGCATGGGTCTTTTCCGATTCTTTTTGATGAGTCATAGAATTGTAGACACCTTGTGCTTAATTGATGCACTAACCCCCATGTTGTTGACACATGTTAATTCTCATGCAAACTTATAACTCCAATTTACTTTACTCTTTTCAATTTTATTTATTAAGTCTCATGCACTAACTTAAATATCTCCACTTTTCAATCTTAATATATTTATATTTTAATCATATGAGATTTAGAATCTTTTAATAATTTAAGATATATTTTCCACTTTTAAATTTTATTTTCTAAAACTTTATTGCTAAAATATTTATTAACTTTAATAGTAATATTATTTAGTCATTTATTTAAAAATGAGCTCCAAATATATTATTATTAAAATAAATATTGTCACATTCCAAATTTAATATTATAACTTTTATCTTCCAATTTAATTATTTTATTTTCAAATTTAATTATTTTATTTAATCAATTTTTTAATTAATTAAATAAAATAAATATTAAAATATCATATTAATTTTCTATTAAATTAAACCATTAATTAAATCTTTTAATTAGGCTTAATTAATAGAAAATACTCCAAAGACTCACAAATGTAAAAATACGAAAAATTCATCATAGCCAATATACATACAAATCAAACCAAAGGGTTTATATCACGAATTACATCATCTGACGCATTCGGAGGGTACTCAACTTAGATACTTGTCCTAATTTTTCAATTAGAACAAATGGCTTAAAGGGTTGGGATTTGGACTTGAGAATTTATCTCCCCTCTCTTATCATTGAGATAATGTGATAGGGTACACTCATCCTGGCAATTCAGAAAAGTTGATACTCGGTACCTGCAACCTGCATAAAAATCATGCATGTACAAGCACAATATATACTAAACTAAACAGGCAATGGCAGGAAGTGGTGCATCATGTAGATCTCGACTAGCAGGTGACTACGATTCCCTTCCTTAATCACATCAGACACACCATACAAAAGCAAACACACAAAGCAAACACGCACACCATAAACATGCAACTATGGGGTAAGTATTCATAAGAAAACACATATGATAATAAATCATCTTACTAATCATCATTAATAACTGCAAACACTGAAAATAATCATCATACATACATGAAATGTAGAGTCTAAGTAATCTCATCACATATCAGCTGAATCCATAGCACAATATATGATATTCTCATAATAATGTTACTAACCATCAACATGAAACTAGCTCTAAAAGAGTTCAGTAATGATAACAAAATACAAACTAAGGGCAGGCACTACATCCACCCCCCCTGGGATTAGGCTTACTCCTGGAAGCCTACAAGAATGAAAAGCTAAGATACTCACTATGCAGGTCCCATTGAACCCTTTTCCTCCTTACAGGGGAATATGATTCCACTGAGAATTTTACAACACACTTAGACAAATATGATTCTAGTTTAATAGTAAACCGAAAACCATATCAATCCAATATTATTCTTTTAACAGCTACTGAAATATATCCCTTAATACATTTTAAACAAGAGCAACTTAATGCTTGCAAAGATAAACAAAGGTATACTACCTTGAAACTTAGATAAAAGATACATGTTTTGCAACTAGAATAAGTTTCAATTTTCAGTTTTGCCCTCGTTTAAGTTTTCAGTAGAATTTTCAATTTTGAAAGCTAAGTGTTGAAGTATGAAAAATATGCAAGTAACAGTTTTAAGTTTTGTTTCAATTTACCTAGTTTCAAGTCTTCAGTTTGAAAGAGATATACATGATAGTTCAAAGTTCTATTTGTTCCAAAATACCCAGAGCTCTCAATGTAGAAACTCGAGCTCTGATATGCATAGTGATCTTTCTAGATGCCAAAACTTGCAATGTGACTCTGTTTATTGGTGCACTACTATTTAACTTTGAAACCACTAATCTTGGCATCAAATCATTAGTTTAATTAGCTCTAGATGGGTAGGTGAACCCTATTGAAACCCTTGTTCTAGCCTCAGAGAGCCTACAACATTCACGGCCACCTGTACCGAAGAGTCTCTAAGATGCTCTAAGTGCATTTGGATATCGATCTTCTGAGGGTCATAACTTGGAGCTCATGGGGGATATAAGTGAAATATCAAATTTTATAGGATGATGGTTTTGATTTCTACAATAACCCATCTCATTTCAAAGAGATCACATTCCATTTGGATTTGGCACAGTGATCTCACTGGATGCCAAAACTTGTAGTTTGCCTTAATTCCTTAGTGCATCACTGCATAACTTTGAAACTGGTGATCTTTCCATGAAATCATCAACACCATTAGATCTTGATGTGTAGGTGAACCTTAGTGATAACCTTTTTCTAACTGGGGAGAGCCTGCAAGGTTTGTGGCCACCTTATACTGAAGAGTCTCTGAGATGCTCTAACTAGATTTGGTAATAAATCTTGTAAGGGTCATAAAGCAGAGCTTGTTAGCTATTAATGAAACTTTGAATGCTAAAGGATGGTAATTTCTAGGTCTACAATAACCTATCTCATTTCAGAGAGATCACATTTTTTTTGATAATGCACAGCGATCTTGCTTGATGCCAAAACTTGCAATGTGCCTTAGTTTCTTGGTTCATCACTGTGTAACTTTGAAACTACTAATCTTGGCATTAAATCATCAGCTCTATTAGCTCTAGATGGGTGTGTGAACCCTAGTGACACCCTTTTTTCAATCATGGAGAGTGTGCAATATTCATGACCACCCTATGTTTAAGAATCTCCAAGATGGTCTAAGTGCATTTGGAGATCGATTTTTCAAGGGTCATAACTTAAAGATCATGGGGGATATCTATGAAATATTGAAATTTATAGGATGGTAAAATTGAGTTCTACAATAACCTATCACATTCTGGAGAGATCACATTTCATTTAGATTTAGCACAATGATCTCACTCGATGCCAAAACTTGCAATGTGCCTCAATTCACTGGTGCATCACTATGTAACTTTGAAATAATTGATCTTGGCATCAAATCATCAATTTTATTAGCTTTGGATGGGTGGTTGAACCCTAGTGATACTCTTGTTCCAACCATGGAGAGCTTGCAACATTCAGGGCCACCCCATACCAAAGAGTCTCCAAGATGCTCTAAGTGTGTTTGGAGATCGATCTTCCGAGGGTCTTAACTCAGAGCTCATGAGGGCTACTAGTGAAACATAAAATATTACTAGATGGTGATGTTGAGTTATACAATAACCTATCTCATTTCAAAAATATCACATTCTGTTTGGATTTGGCACGCCAATCTCACTCAATATCAAAACTTGCAATGTACCTTAGTTCATTGGTGCATCACTGCATAACTTTGAAACCACTAATGTTGCAATCAACTCATCAACACAATTAGCTCCAAATGGGAGGGTGAACCCTAGTGACACCCTTATTCCAACCAAAAATATTCTTTAATGTTCACAGCCACCCCATATCGAAGAGTCTCCAAGATGCTCTAATTATATTTGGAGATCGATCTTTCGAGGGTCATAACTTGGATCTCATGGGATATGATAAAAATTTAAATGCTAAAGAATGGTGATGTCATGATCTATAATAACCTATATTATTTTGGAGAGATCACATTCTATTTAGGTTTGGCACAGTGATCTCATTTGATGCTAAAACTTGCAGTGTACCTCAATTCGTTCGTGCATCATTGTGTAACTTTGAAATTGTTGATCTTGGCATCAAATCATTGGTACCATTAGCTCTAGATGGGAAGATTAACCATAGTGACACCCTTTTTCTGACTGTAGAGAACCTACAACATTCATAGCCACCCCATATTGAAGAGTCTCAAAGATGCTCTAAGTGCATTTGGAGATCAATCTTCTGAGGGTCATAACTAAGAGATAGTGGAGAATATTAGTGAAATGTTGAATTATATAGGATGGTGATGTCAAATTTTACAATATCCTATCTGATTTGAGAGAGATCACATTCTGTTTGGATTTTACACAGCGATCTTGCTCGATGCCAAAACTTGTAATATGCCTCAGTTCATTGGTGCACCACTGTGTAACTTTGAAACCGCTGATCTTGGCATCAAATTGTTAGTACCATTACCTTCGGATGGGTAGGTGAACCCTAGTGACACCCTTTTTTCAATCCCAAAGAGCCTACAATTTTCATGGCCACCCTATACCGAAGAGTCTCTAAGATGCTCTAAGTGCATTTGGAGATTGATCTTTCAAGGGTCATAACTCAAAGCTCATAGGGGCTATTGGTGAAATTTAGAATTTTACAAGATGATCATGTTAAGTTCTACAATAACCAAGTAACACCTAGTGACACCCCTATTTTGACCACAGAGCCCCTATAACGTTTGCAACAGTACATACTGAAATGTCTCGTAAGACCAAAGATGGGCTCCTAAGACCAAATTAGTTGTGGATTTGACTAATTATAGACATCTTACGAGATTTTAGAGGTCATTTCAAATTAAACATATATGATATCATTTCAGATTAAGCATTGCATCAAAATTTGATAATAAAGGCTGTTAAAAGTTTATTCACAAATTATTGCATTTGAATCGAATAAACAAACATGATCAAAATGAATGATATTCCATAAACATGAAAATACACATGATCCATGATAAATTGAACAATACTATACTAAATTAATATGTATCTCCTTGTGCACATAAATGACAAAAAATATATATCAAAATACATGTATATATCAAAGTTCATGTATCAAAATTCATGTATATATGCAAGTATATATCAAAGTTCATGTATCCATAGACAAATTTTGCAAATATATTTTGAAATACATAGATCCATATACAAAATGTGGTTGATTATGCCATCAAAGTGTGTATAATATGAATGTTTTTGTATACAATGTGGCATCTACCATCTCAAAATATCTCATGGCACATCCTATGACAACTATATTATCCTATGCTACTAGTGGATCATCAAAATGCAACCTCTTTGCTGAACTAGGTGGATTAGATGCCTCCTACATTATTTTTAAAAGAAAAAAAGGAAAACCCAAAGTTAGACTACTAAATTTATATGATTCTATGTATCTAACGTTGAATTAATCATATTCATAATGATCCTTTTTTTAATGAAAATTTATAGTTTTAAAATTTTATCATAAATACCTCTCTCACGACCTCCTACGGTTGTCAAGAGTTCTCTCATATATCCTCAGCAATGCTTGAACCTCATTGATTGTGGCTTGTATATGTTCAAGTATAGTTTCTATATGGATCTACAACTTAAACTATAATATTATAATTCATACCATACTAAATTTATAACTTATAATCAAGAATTCAAACTAAAACTTACCTCTATCAACTCCTCCTATAGATATAATGGTTGTGTGAGCAAAGATACAAAACTCTAACATCTAGCCTCATGTGCACTAGGTGTTTCCTATGAGATTCAAAAGCCTAGTTATAATCATGGAAATTAGTTTTGAATTTTTTTATGAAAATAAGGAAAATAACAAATAAATGATACTTATACATATGATGGGCATCTTGCTATGAATGGAAATGCCAGAGGGTTTGTGATGTTGAATCTTTCTGGACTCATCACTAGTAGCGATTCCCTATATAATAAATAATATAATTAAATTTCATTACCATAAATATTATATAAGAATGCATCGATATTTAATCACTTTAAAAGCACCTAATTACCTTTCCCTTGTCAATGGATTGTGCCTCACCCCCTACACTCTACCCCCAACTGGCAGGTGATACCTGTAAGACGAAAGAAATATTAGAAACCATATATGTTCCAATATCAAATAGAAAAATAATGAGAACACAAAATAGTGTATAGTAGATGTCTCAAGGCTAAATGAAATAGCTAAGAGCATGACATCATCAACCTATCTTAGGTCATCCTCAATCATCAACTAAACATGAATGAAGATGACATACATGTATAAGTCAGTATGGGTTAAAATTATTCTATTATAAAGATTAACTTTAAATCACATATGTCATAAAAAAAGAATGTATACATGTACCGACACAGAAGGACCCCATGTCTTTGCATGCCCCTCCTCTCTCACATCAGGGTGTGTAGTCTCTATAGGTGCGTCTATTGCATCATCCTCCTCAAATAGAAACTAATACTCAAAAATATCACCAATGGGGCCAAGACAAATATTCTTTCACATTATGCAAGTATGGGGCACACAAACATGTGATGAGCTCACGGATGATGAACTTGCACCAGCATCATCAACATGGGGAGACAACACTAACCTAGCCTAGGATATTAATATGCTACTCAATCTATGGATGGCTCTAATAGTCTAAGAGCTAGCCTTTGTAATGATATCAGGATGTTGCACTAGAGGAGGGGGGAAGACATTAGTAAGGGGGGGAAAAGTGTCATCTTTCTTCCATTGGGCAAAGGGTTTATCTTGAGGAGCTCCTCCTCCTACACCTATATTAGGCCTCATGCTCTAGTAGTTTACCTTGAGGTCCAACACAAATTCAGCATACAATTTTCTAATGAAATTTAGTGACACCTCTAAATTATTGTGTGGTGGTTTGTCAAAAATTGTCCACCAATGATCCCAAAAGTTCACATGCATAGCCTCATTTGTGCACCATTTAAATGATAACTTTGGATTTGCGTGGTCTAATTTTTTACCAATTTTTGGGTTTGCAAAAATGTTAACTATATCATCTTTTCTCATGTTTAGGGCCACAACCTCATCATAGTCCAACCCATCATCAAACATGGCATGCATTTGCTCACGCCAATGAAGAGTAGCATTTTGTTCATTGGTAAGTGTTTGAATATTATCCAGTATGGTGTTTAACATGGATAACATGGGAGCCAATTTAGGTATAGTGTTATATGTGGTTTACAAACCCCTTAGTTCGATAAGATTTTATTGTATCAAATCTTCAATTTGAGGAGGGTTTTGAGGGGGTAGGGGATCGTTTGGTGGACATTTTTGAGGGGGTACTAGATCATTGGTTGGAGGGTTTCAAGGAATATTGTTTCATGTCTTAGTGTTATTGATATCATTCAGGTCATCCATACCTATTAAATTGCAATACCACATTTTAAATTGAAATAAAACAAATCAACAATTTCTATTAAAAAAACCTAATTTTAAATATAATTCATTGAAAACCATAAAATAAACAAAAAAAATTACTTAATTCAATTGTATACCCATTTTCCTATTATATACCCAAAATGGGGAGAAAAAACAATGCAAACTGATTGAAAATGATTGATTGCCCTCAAGTTTTTTTTTCTAGTCGCAAGTTTTGAGCATCTGATCTCATATCAGATACCTGATATGATATTAGGTACCTGATAATGGATTGGATACCCAATAAGGTTTGGTCTAACATTTTTTTCCTTGTTATTAGAATGGATGAAAAAAGTTAGAGCGGATTTTGAAATGCTCTGAGACATTTTATAACTCCACTTTTTTTACATCGTCACTTTTTGGTACACCATGATCCTGCACATACCCATTTTTAATAGTTCAATTCAAGGATCTTATAAATTTTTTGCATGTAGAGAATTTATAACTTTGATTTATAGTAAAAGGATGACACATAGAAGATATGTTCAATTAATTTTTGAATTACTAAATGTATTGACAAGAACTATTCAAAGATATATTAGGAGGAGAAATATTTTCTATATGGAAAAATTGAAAAGAGTTGGGTAAATATTTTTTGACTTCCTTGAAAATATATAATTTATAAAGATGTAAGAAGATGATTTGTTGAAGATTGGACTAGTCACTCTCATGTTTCTTTATTGAAGGGACATTATAAAAATGAAAGACAAAGAGACTGGTATGGAAGTTTTATGAAAGAGATTTGAATATGAGACATAAACAACGAAGAAAAGAGAGGATTCTAAAGAAGAAAAAATGTATTAGAGGAGAATGAATATCCCTATCCTGAGTTTATGAAAAACAATTAACTATGATTTATCCAGATGTCCAACATTTTCATGGTGCATGATGGAAACATAAACAATTTCATGGTTCCAAAAACTATTTTCCACCTTGTTATGTTATTTCAATTATATATTTATTTGAGAACTATAAAATTTCCCCTTAGTCTAATTTCAAAGCTCAATATTATCATTCTAATCAAGTTGTCATATTTGTGCAAGTGACCTATAAACATGCACAATTTAATTTGGATGACGTAGAAATTGATCAAAATGAAACATGTTATCAAAAAGGAGGTTCATTTCTATATCAAGGATGATAGGAGCTATGTGGCCCATCATTTTGCAATATTTTTTTGAAAATATTATGAAATACAAGATAGATGCTTCACAATATTAGATTTGGTATGATGGTTGTGCAAAGTACATCATCTTTAATTCAAATCATGTATATTTTTAGTTTTAATTTATGGAATGATTGTTTGTACATGTGTCTATACAAATTTCTCAAAGAACAATTTAAGTCTTCAAAATCTTTTAATTTGTTAGGCATGAAACATGCTAGACACAATGTTAATTTTCTATGGAACTTCTTTGAAAGTGGACATAGAGAAGGAGAAAACAATAGAGCAAGAGCATGTGTAGAGTGTGTACTCCAGTAACATGAACTTAAAGTACACAAATGGTGTTTATTATTTTCAATGCGTGTAAGTGTACATTAAATGTTGATTTCTATTTTCTTTAAACTAATACATTTTTTAAATGTAGATAACGTCATATAAAATTCAAAGAAATTTCTTTTTGAAATTTAAAAGAAGCCAAAAATGGGGGCATACCCAAAAAACATTTTTTTTGTAGAATAGCTACAAGTGAGAAACAACACATTAACCTACCCCCTTCTTAATTTCAAAAACCTCCACATCAGAGTGTCCCAAAATCTAACCATCACTAAGAAACTATGAGCATTCTTAAACATAATGTATACATAGCCAGTATTCTAAAAGAGTCAGTAAAAGAACCATAAACAAAGCCCACATGGGCCAAGTGCTAGATTAGAAAACATAAAAAGGCTAAAGCAAGAAGGATATTTATCTCTCCCTATTCTTCTCCTTCCCCTCTAGCTTATCAAAGAACATGTGGTGTCCACCTCCACTGCAATAGTAAGGCCTTCTTTCCTAACATGCAGAAGGTGAAGCATTGAAGCCACTGAGTGCATAACCCTGACCACAAACCAAGCCACATCATTCAACCTTTCTTCAAAAATACCTTGCATCTCCTCTAGTTTCTTGAAACTCCTCTCAATGGCCAACAAATCTTTACCATGTTTTTGGTCTACACCTTTGAGGGTCCACTATGGGTCCTTATCCTAGATCTATTTTCCATTGCCATGTTGATAAGGGGGGAGGTGAGAGTCTCATCCTTTTCATTGACCCATTTAGATTTTTTAGGGGTATCATTCTAAAGGGTATTTGAAACATGAGATGAGATACAACTTAAGTAACTATAAATAGGGCTACTTTCACCCCCTTTCCCTTCACTAACCATGTCCTTATGCTAATCCTCAATGTACTTCTTCGTGAAAGCCTTCTTTTTCTTCCTTTTCTATGGGGTTTTCTTTTTCAAGTTTAGTGGAATCTGAGCTAGCAGGGCACTCATAGTTGGCCTCGAGGTCCATTTTCACCTTTTTTTTCTTATTTCTAAGGGACCTCCATCTTGTTCCTATTGTTTCCACATCAGATTCCACTATCTAAATTTCCTTCTCCATTTTAATTTTCTTAAAGATATGGTATTGAGAGGAATTGGAGCTTTTAGTATCAATAATAGACACAACCTTATCCAAAATCTGAGGGGTTGAGGTGGAGATGGAAGGGTTAGGGAGAACAACCTAAACATTTATGGGCTAGGAAGGGTAAAGGATTTTGTGAAAGTGGAGAATTTTTTACATAAAATCATTATGAAGGACATTATAGGGTTTAACCCTTTTTCATCTTCTCCCTAACCTTAAGGATGTTATCTTCCATAGAATGAAGGATGAAATAGGGAAACAAAATGAGTTCATGGTTTGTAAAATAGTTCAAAATTGGGAAATGATAGTAGTAACAATTATAGAGCCTACCCTCTAAAGTGATACAATGTATGATAGTGTAAAGAAAAGCCATTCTAAAAAACTTGCCATGGTCACAACTCAAAATTTCACCAGGGTAGAAGAATTAATTAAGGTTGGCTTCATTTGCAACATGAGTTTTATTTCATCATTTTTGTCCATCCAAGGGGAAACTACCAACCTTAGCAATTACATCTTTATTGATCTCAAATGTTATCCCATTTACAATCACCCACCTATTATTCCAAGAGTTGACAAATTTCATGGAGACACACTCATTATACCCCTCAATACACTACATAAATGAAGTATCCCACCCTCTCTCAAATAATTCTAGGTGGCTTCATTGTATTTCTCTATAGAACTTGGCTTAATGTGCACTAGGTTGTTTCCACTCATTTCATAGCTCTCACCCAAATCCGCAATAAAATCTTCAAAGGTATCTGACATTACCTTAGATTTTCCACAATGCAAGCTAAAGAATCTAGTAAATCTAGTAGAAAAATCTTGAGAATGAAGAAATTTGAATAGTGACAATGGAAATAAAAGAAACTCAAGTAATAATCACAAGCTATGGGTATAGACCACCAAAAATCATTATGAGCCCTAGTACTTTCCATCCAATGTTAGCCACATCCTCATTTGCCAATGATCTCAGTATTATTATTATTTTAAATACCCATACTCTGAATTCTAACATGATCACACTAAATCTTGCTAAAGGTGGTGTTCGGCTTAAGGCAAAAATCTCTCCCAAATCGATCACCAACTAAAAAACCAATAATATTTGTATTAAAATTAATAATATTTTGGCCTACTTTTGAAAAGTTGCTCAAAATAATGATTTCCCAAAAAGTGGAACATTTATAATAATAAATAATCAACTTCATAGGATTATTTTATTTCCTTTAAAACTAGAGCTTGAATATGAGATGGCAGACCCTCAAAATTATCCCAACTACACCTTTCGACTTTCATGTGTCCAATTTCCATTAGTGCATCTGCCACCTGATTACCTTCATGATAAATATTTTGTATGGCCACTTCCTATAATTTCTAGATGAAGGTATAAGAATCCTTAATGATATTGGCAATATTCTAGTTAACTTTATTTTCTCCTTTAACTGTACCTCAATAATAAGTTGCAAGTCTTCCTTCACCACCATAATTTGAATCCTAGTTATGTTGGCCTATCTAAATTCCCAAATTAGACTTATAGCTTTAGCAAAGTTGTTGGTTCTATCACCATAATTGCCACAACAAGAAATTGTTAGATTTTTTTTTGTCATCTTTTATAATGTCTCCCACTTCCACATGACCCTCCCTTGCAAAGCTATCCAAGTTAAGTTTGAACTAGGATGTGGGAGCTTTTTCCATCTCACACATATTCACATAAAAGGATAATTATAATTTGAAGAGTATTTGAGGGAGGAGAGGGCTTGTACCTAAAAATATAGTTATTTCTTTCCTTCCATAGTTGCCAACACATATGCAAGGGCAACACCTTGCATAACATTCTAATGAGGGGGTGGATGGAATGAGCCTCCCAACCTAGAATGAATTGTTGAAGATCACCATTGAAAACCCAGTGAATCCCAAATCTATGCTAAAACCCCATTGATACCTCCCTAACATAGGTGTAGTGGATAAAAGATGGGTGATATTTTCCTCCTCCTTATGAAACAATGCATGTTGATTGACCAATTGAAATCATCTTCTCTTGAGGTTGTCAATTATGAGAATTCTCTCTTGTAATGTTTCCAAATAGAAGAACTTCACTTTTGAGATAATTTCTAGATTCCATACATATTTTTGGTCACTACACTCCCATGTCCAATAATAATATCGTATGCATATTTAACACTAAATTCCCTAGAGGCATTAGGGTACCAAACAACCAAATCCTCTAAAGGGAAAGCCTCATCATGCTCTAGAATTCTTGGAATAAATTCTTGTTTAGGATCATCTAATCCAACTTTATCCAATTCCCATTTTTATCTATATAGTTTCTTAGCCATATACCAAATTTGTTTATACATTTGTTCCTCAACAAGACAAATTGAGTTTGACACAAGATGTTACCCATCCAATTATCTTCCCAAAATCTAATCATATTCCCATTCCCAATCACCCATTTGATACCCTTCCTCAAGTTTTTTTGGCTACTAACAATATTGGCCCATATTCTAGATCCAAATGGTAGATCATTGTTGACAAGGTGGTACTAGAAAGGGTTCCCCCTCAATTATTTAGCCTTCATGATTCCACAACATCCTTCTACACTTTGAATCAATCTCCATCCAACCTTCACCATAAGTGCTTGATTAAAATTAGTGATTCTCCTCGAGTTTAATCCCCCCTATAATTTAGGTTTGTAGATCTTCTCCCAAACCACAAAGCTCTTCTTGGATTTCTCCTTCATTCTCGACCACAAGAAATTGTGTTGAATTTTCTCTTTAGTGTTCCCACTTTTTGTAGAAACATGAATACCTTTTAAGAAGGCCTATAGGAGTTGTAACTTACCAATCCTTCTAATAAATTTCCCCTTCCAACTAGCAAGATTCCTTTGCATATGTTTCACAATCAAGTTCCAAAACTAGGGAGTGGCCTCCTTAACAGTGAAGGGTAACCCAAGGTAAGTGTCAGGAATAAATTCTGAGAGAATTATCATAAGAGAAAGATATATTTCTTCAATCTTTTAGAATTCTCTTAGTATTGAAGAAATATATCTTTATCTTATGATAATTAATTTACTATCCCAAGACTTCACCATAATTGTCCAAGAGCTCCTTCTAGAACCTAGCTTCTATGATTGAAGCAATCACATGGAGAAAGGTATCATTCACAAACTATTGAAGAACCTCTAGGGGGAGTGTAGTGGTTGACAAGTTTGATGCCTTTTATCTGTCCTTGTGCCATGGCCATAAAGTTTCTTCCAAGAACCTCCTCTACAATGATGAACATGTAGGGGAAAACAGGATCCCCTTGTTCCAACCCTTTGGTAGAATTAAAGAATTTCCACAAAGTTCCATTAAGGAGAACACTAAATTAGATAGAATTGATAACCTCCTTAATCAGTAGGATAAATCTCTCCCCAACCCCAGCCTTATTAGAATATCAAAAAGGAAATCACAATTTACTATCATACACCTTGGAGATGTCCAATTTTATTGCCATACCTAGGTTCTTACTCTTCTCCATAGAATGTAGGACTTCACAGGAAGTAATAGTAGTGTCCAAAATCTATTGTTCTAAAACAAAGCCATTTTGAGATGGGCTAATAAACTTATCCGAGTGGGGCTTCGGCTAATTTACCAGTATCTTGGAAAGTATTTTTTTCATTGTGTTATAGAGACTAATGGGCATAAAGTCCTCCATCCTAGTAGACTCACCAATTTTTGGCACTAAGACAATGTAAGATTCATTATTCTCCTTCAAGAATATTTATTTATTTATGAAATCTCTAGCAGCATGGGTGAGTTCATACTCTATGGTTTCCCAGAAGTCTTGAAACAAAGCAAGTTGGAAGCCATCAGGGCCCAGGGCCTTATAGGCTCCCATGGATAAAATACCTTTTTTACCTCCTCAACATACACCCTCTTGATCAAATCATTGTCCATTCCCACATCCACCACTGGGTAATGATTTTTAGTAATTCCTCATTCTTTCTTGGATCATAGGGTATGTACAAGATCATAATCAACAAAACTATGGCCTTAAGTAGGTGTATGTCTGACCACCTTAATCAAAATCAAATGATAATATTTTTTAATATAATTATAGATATAAAAAGTAGACTCATGCCTAGATGTGGTGCATATTTTTGGGTATTTTTAATTCCAAATAAATAATTAAATATGAATTTTCTACTACAACTTTTTCAGAATAAAAAAGCTCTTGTGTCTGACCACCTTAACTAATTGAAAACTTTACAAAATTAATTTTATTTTTTTCTTATACTAGGTGAAGCATAGAATGTGACACAACTTTTAGATTTCAAAAATGTTATGTCGTTTGAAAGTTATATTTATTTTTCAATCAGTATGTCAATCAGCAGTTTACAAATATCTTCATTAAAAATTAACTAATGAATACTTATCAAACTCAGAATTTGACAAAAAATTATATCGATAGAATCTTGAGATTGTTATCAAAAAATCCTTTTCATTTCAATGAATTTTGATGAAACAAATATTATCAGATGGCTACTTGAAGTCTGGATGTTAGTGAAACCTATCTCAAACACATTTTTTGAGTTGACCAAAGAGGTTTGGTAAATACCAAGCCTAATTGGGTTCCAAATACTAGATCAGATACCCGATTTAAAATTAGGTACCCAAAAATTGGCAGCCAATTTTTTTTTTCAAAAATTGATTGCCCAAATTTTAGAGGGAAATCAAAAATTTGGGAAGTGTGGGCAACCAATTATCATTATTATTATTGACTATTATTATTATATATGATTCTTATTATTTATTTTTTTATTATTAAATATATATAGTAATATTATATGATTATTATTATTATTAAATATAATATAGTAATATATATGATTACTATTATTATATAATCTAGTAATATATTATTATTATACTAAAATATATAGTCATACAACATTATTATTATATAATATAGTAATGGATTATTATTATTATTAAATATAATATAGTTGAATACATCAAAAGGGGTCACAGGATAACCTATGACCCCTTTTCACCCATTTGAACAAATCAAATAGCTCCCTATGGGTCCTAGGGACATATGTTGCCATGAAATGCGTCGAAAGGGGTCAAAGGTTATCCAATGACCCCTTCCAACCCATTTGAACAAATCAAATAGATCTCTAGGGGTCCTAAGACCCCTAGGGACATATGTTCTCATGAAATGCAAGAAAAGCCATCATAGGTTATCCTATGACCCTTTTTGACCCATTCAAATAAACCAAATAGTTCCCTAAGGATCCTAGAACCCCAAGGGACATATATTATCATGAAATGCATCAAAAGAGGTATAGGTGTAGACACCTAAATCCTTTAGAAAATAAAGTATTTTTATTTTCTAAAAAAATTCTTGATGACATCATCATTTATTAATTAATTAATTATTTAATTTATTTATTTATTTTTATGCCATTAAATCCCTTTATCTTAATTAAAAATATTTAATTAAAGAATCCCTCCCAAAAATGTTTAAATCTTATTTAAACATTATTTTCTTACTTATTAATTATTTAATTAATAAATTGACCAAAAAACCCAAAATAAATAAAAATTTTATTTTTTGCCCAAAACTTGGCCAATTTCCTTAAGACCACTAACCTCTTCCAAAATCTTGTAATCCTTCTTTAATTTTGATTAAAGGCTAATCCCATCATTTCTTACCCCTAATCCCAACTCAAAATATTTAATTAAGATTAAATATTAATCCTCATGTTTATTAAAAAGTTTTAATAAATATCTCCTCAACCCAAACCCTTGAAATAAATAAAACTTTATTTATTTCTTAAAATCTAATTTATCCTCATCCTAAGAAGTTGTAGACTCTTCTAAAAAGTCTTCATCCTCATCCTAGGAAGTTCTAGACTATTCTAGAAAGTCTTTATCCTCATCCAAAGTCTAGACTCTTCTAGAAGATGTCTTTAAACTTAATCCTAATCCTCTCCTAACCTTGTCACATTCCCTAAACATGGGTTAAGACTTACTAACCCAAGCCAAAGTTAACAAATATCTCCTCCTTCACCCACCCTCATTAAATGTCATCCACTTGCCTATCCCTAAGCTAATCCTAAACCATCCTAATCCATCTTCTAATCATTTGCACAATCCTAAGCAAGCTTAAAACCTTCCTAATCAAGCCCAAGTCAAAATTCCTCTCATCTCCCTCAAAATATCCCAACCATAAAACTTTATGAAGCCCACTAGGCCGTAAATGACTCTTTGAAGCCCTTTCATTGCTCTTACAAGCCATTATGAGGGTCTTTATGAAGATTTTATCCTTTGAGCCTCTTTTGTTGACTCATCCTTCCCCTTTCTTCCATCCTCTCACCCTATGACATGTGTCACTCCCTGATTGGATGTAAGGAAGCACAATCCATGTGCTCTCCTCTCATGCAATCTAAGCCCTCCATGAGCTTTTCTCCATCCTTGCATCTTAGCCCTCAATCCCTCAAGCCTCTTGCCTATAAATTGGATCCTTCCCCTTTGCAAAACAACACAATCCATGAAGTAAAGTCATAATGCCATTTTAAGAAGCCATTTTACATCAAAACCATACACTCACACCCAAATTTCAACTCCATTTGAAGCCCTTTTTGAAGCATAAGCTTGAGCATACATCCTATCTATTTAGACAAAGCCACTCAACAAGAGAGCTTCTTACTGAGAAAGCCCATTAATGGCTCATATTCTCAATTGAGAGCTCATCTTAGTCTATCTTGAAGTTTATGAATTTTGTTTAGTTTGTAGAAGCTTTATTTAAATTTGGTTTTTATTAGCATACTAACATTGCTCATATACATTTTGGCATGCCCGGTGGGACCCCACATGGGTCATCTTCATTAGCTTTTTTAGTCAAGTTTTGTATGTCATTTGCTAATTTTGGCTAATTTTGCTTGTTTTTGTGATTGATAGGATTGTATAAATTGGTTTTGTAGGTTCACATGAGCATGAAGAAGACAAAGGAACTCATAGTCTATCTCATAGTGTTTGCAGATTTTTCAAGCTTATAGGTGGAAAAAGCACTTGGAATTCTTCTTCCTCTTCTTGTCTATATTCTTCTTATTCCATCTACTTCTTATTCTTCTTCTTGTGGGAGATCTCGGCCATTTTTTTTTTAAGGAAGCAAAATCATACACACTTCTTTTTAGTGCTTAAAATGAACCCCCAAATCATACTTACATCCATTAAAAACTAAAAAATTTGCAAAAAAATAAATCTTTTAACAAGTGAAACTAAACCAATCCAATCATTTGCATCCTTGCAACATCAAGGTTTTAGATGCATTCATACAAAATTAGTAACACTTCATTTTTGGAAATTTAAAAAGAACTTCAAGTTTCCATTTCAAAAGGTTCAAAATCACCACTAAGTGCACACTAAAATCTAAATCAAACTCAAAGCATCAATCAAGGATAAAATGAACCTCATTTGCAAATATTTTAAAGTTCTTTTAAAAATCTCATAAAAACTAAGAGTCTTAAATGGTTACCAAAATTGTCCTAAAAGCTTTGTTATTTGTTCCAAAAAAATGTCTTGTTGCAAAATCTTGAATGTTTCTTAGGTTTTTCATGCATCAAAACAATCTAGGAATATCATTTTTGGGCTTAAAACATGCAAACTAGAACACAAAATCTTGAATGAAAAGAAAAGTCCAAAGAGTCATTTTCACTTTTGAGTCCAAAACAACCTTGAATGATCTAAGGTTAAAACAAAGCACTTCAAAGTTCTTAAAACAACACACAAAATCTCAATCTTGAATGCTGAAAGGAAAAAAACTTGAATGTTTAATCACTTGTCTTTGAATGCATGTTGCTAAAATCACTCTTGAGTGCCATGGATTAAAATCAAGTTTGTTTTTTTTATGAATGCATGATTAAAAAAACAAATCCAATCTTGAATGCAAAAGGTCAATTAATCATTACAATATCTCACACTTCATCTTTTGGGGCATAAAAAAAATTACATTTTAGAAACTTTCTAAGTTATAAAAACAAATAAAGACACTTTGAGTGAATTTGTTGTTGGACTCACCCTCTTTAATCACCCATCATTCTAACCATTGGTTGCAATATTAGTGCCATATATGGAGATGGGTCTACCTAAGAAGGTGTTAAGTGCTCCACAAAAATCAAATTCCACTCACTTAAGTTTTTATTAGTTTTTCTAAGTTAGAAAATTTCTCGAATGCACATTAGTCTTGCTAACACTTCATTTGGGCATTAAAAAATTGAACAAATCTTGACGGGGAGGGCCTCTGGGCGCGCGCTTGAAATAAAATTTTACACATCTTTGTTTTGGGCTTAAAAAAAACTCACACTCAATCTTGAGTGTCTTAAAGAAAAATCAACCGATACTTGATGTGGAGGGCCTCTGAGTGCACGAGTTTACTTTTGTTGACCCTAAATCTTCTTGGTGTATTCATTCTTTGATCAATTTTACTTTTTTTAATGCTTCAAGTTGGAATTGAACATTTGCATCCTAAACATGTGTGTTTGCAAGGTCTAGATTAGAAAACTTAAATGTCAGTTGGAAAAGAATTTTGTCTTTTAGCCCAAGATCATCCAAGTCTTCTCTCCCCTTGTCGTCTTCCGAGGCCATCTTGGGTGCATAAGATTAGGATCCAAAATCTTGTTTAAGTTTTAGGAGGCCTACTTGGAGATTTCATCACCCCTTGGGATGACCTCAACTCTAGTGTTCTAGCAGAGTATAAAGATCGGGAGGTCAATCCAAAGACACCACTCTTAGAATCAAGATTCTGTCACTCGGGCTAAGCCTCAAGGAACTTTATGCCCTTGATAAGTGAAAGAGGAGAAGTGGGTTACTGCTCCTCTCGACTATGTGACATTATTTTGGTTTCATCTACAGATTCGAGCCTCACATACTTTGGGTATATCGAGGACTCCCTAGCTAAATCAATTATCAGCCTTGTAGACAACCATCTAAGATGTTAATGTGTTTGGAGTGACTAATCAAAAAAATTGTAGAGCATACACACTTCATGGCGCAAGTATCACATTCTAAGAATCACAAACTTCTATCTGGTTGTTCCTATCTATTGCTTCATTTTTTTACTTGTTGAATGAATGTTTGCCAAAGTTGGTCAATCCTAGCTTAGGGCACACTTAACGTAGTCACTACTTGTTCCAGATGTTGAACGAGTTGAAGCAAAAAAACCAAAATCTCTCTAAGCCAAGCACATTCAAGAATTTATGTCAGAATAACCCAAACCAAAAAAAAGTTTTAAAAAGTCAAACTCAAGCCATCTCAGGCATACCAAGAACTTTTAGCCAAGAGAAAGGAAATAACACCAAGCCCTCAAATTGCCAAACTCCACAAAGCAGAGGACAAAGCTTCCGACAAAGCCCTTCAAGATGCTTGGTTAGATCGTACTATCTAACTTAACCAACATCCAGGAGTTAACCTTACTTATGCATTACCAACTAGGCATGATTTCTATGATTGGACCCCCTTGTTTCTCCACATCTTCTTGCATAAGCTTCACTTTAGAGTCATCCTTGTAGGTAAGCCAGCCATCTTTAGTCCTCCCCTTAAGCATTTTAGCTCATCCATCTCATTTAGAACCAAACCATCTAGCCAGCAATCCAAAATCTTCACATCCAAGCCTTCAAAATTGTTGTCACTTTGCCAAAAGTTTGCCATTCCTAACATCTTCCAAATTCACCAATCTCACCAAGGTTATCCCTTTGACAGAGCTTTGTCTAGGGTAATTTAGCTTTTTCACTTGTTATCCCTCATCACCTTGAGCTAAAGGTTGGGATCCATAAGTGGTCAATCTCATGTTCTTCCTAAAGGATCATCAGTCTATCCTTAACTTGACACAATCACCACCAAGCTTGCACATAGGAAAGCAGATCTTTCATGCTTTGGACACATATCTTTGAAGTTAGAATCCCCAACCCAATACTCCTTAGGTTTTGTCATACAGCTTTACCTCAACCTAGAAAATCATTTGCATAGAAAAGCCTTCCCCCTTTTGCATCCATCAGCATTGTTACATCTCATCCCTAGGAACATTCTGCATTTTCATGCCACCCATCAATCGTTTAGCCAAGAAGAAGAAGGAAACAATGGAGCCCTATCATTTGGATCAAATAGCTTCACTCCCCTTGAGCACCCAACCATCCTTTAGCCCAGAGAAAATTATACCATCACCTACTGAAATTGAAGCTTTCATGAACCAACCAGGAAATGCAGTATTGGTGAACACCATTATAGACAAGAACAAAGAAACAATCATGGCTAACTTTCGAAGGGACATCATAGGAGCTTTTGACTTTGGAAGACCTCCTCCCTTATCAGATCCATCTCACCTATTGTTTGGACAACTCCCACCACCCATAGGCTCTTATGATTCAAATTATCCTCAATATGTACCAAAAGAAGAGCCTCAAACCAGTCCTTATGATCCAACTAACCCAAACATACCAGCCTCCACTCAAGTTGAAATCTCCCTTCCGCAAGCCAATCCAGCCACCAACACTCCACCATTGGTCCATACCACTCCATCCCAAACCCCATTTTCCCAAAACACCTCTCCATTAACTCCCTTCACTATTATTGCTGCTGCTCCCCAACCCAGCCTTCCAAATCCACCCATCTCCCAAATTAGTGCTAGTATCTTTGGCCAACCTAAGCAATATACAACAAGGATGCCACCCATGGTGCCAAGTAATCAACCCTTAATCATCCCCATCTTGTTTACCTCAGCTTAGAACATAATTCCATCATTTCCACTAGGTCCTTGGAGCTCAGTGCCATCAGCCACAAATCCACAAGCTACTACCCTCACTCCACAAAGCTATCAAACCCCACAAGCTACTACCAATGTTCTGCCAAGCTCTCAAGTGACCCAAGCTCCTTCCACCACTCTACCAAGCTTTCAAATCCAGCCACCAAGCTATCAAACCCAATCAGTTCCATTCCCAAGCTTTCAATTCCCACCACCTCCACCAACTAATCCATTACCTCCTATCACCAACTATTTTTCTATGCCACTTCTAGGAGGAAATCCACCACCACCAACCACCAATTACTTGGCCTCCTTTTCCATGCAGATATCTTCCCAAATGGAGGCACAACCCACATATATTGGTCAAACTCCTCAAATCCAAAGTCAAGTTCCACAAGCTCCTTGATCCTTTCCCAAGGTTCACAACTATCTTATACCTTACCTCCTCAAAGCAATCCATTTATCCCAAAGCCAACTTATGTTCCTCAATCCCAACCTCAAATCCAATATCAACAACAAGCCTCACAACACATGTAGCAATATGTGCCACCTCCACCAACACAACCCATTATCCACCATTCAGTTGCCCAAGCCATGCACAATCCCTACCAACCCATACCTCAAAGCCATCCATATTCCATTGCCCCATCTAGCACATACCTACCTCAAGGCACTCCTACATTGGGGGCACCCCAGCCATCACCCATTAATTCAGAATGGGAAGCCATGAAGATAGCTTTGAAGAACATCCAAGAGACAAATGATCCAAAAACCTTCAAATTTAAGAATGTGTGTCCTTACCCATTTGACAAAGCCATTACTATGACTCCATTCTCCAAGCATTTTGAGACACCCAAGTTTGACAAATTCAGAGGAAAAGGAGACCCTGTCACACATATCAAAGAATTTTACATGCACTGTCAAGAAGTGGCATATGATGGCGTCTTCCTCTTGTGTCTCTTTCCAAAAAGCTTGGTTGGACCAGCTCTTGAATGGTTTTATAGAATACCATATGGCACAATTAAAAACTTTGTTGAATTGTCTAAGGCATTTTTAGCCCAATATGCCCATTTTGATGAAACAGAGCTATCAGTAGTGGATCTTGTCCACACTAAACAAAAAGGTGGAGAAAGCCTTCCCGAATATTTGCAAAGATGGAAAACCCTTACCACCTGCATATCTTGCACCTTGCCAAAGTGCCATTTGGTGAAAATGTTTATTGATAATGCCCATCCCAGCTTGGCTCACCACATGACCATGAACTGTTTGTAGACCTACAAAGATATCAAAGAGAAAGGAATGATCCTTGAGCAAGGACTCATTAAAGATGGTGTGGTCAAGATTTACAAAGAAGCCAACCAAAATCAAGCACATTCAAATGACAAGTCTAGGTATTGGAACAAAAAAAAGAACATTGCAATAGATGGGGTTACTGATACGAGACATGTGAATATTGTTGGTCCTTCCCAAAATCAATCCAACCCACCTTATCAACCAAACAATCAACAAGCTATCAACTACCAATAGCAGAATCACCAACGCTATCAAAGCCACAATCCAGGACCCAACTTTCAAAGGTCTAACAATCAAGCTAATGCCATCAATGTAGTTGCAGGGCAAAAGCCCAGATTCCAACCTGCACCTAGAAACTATACACCCCTTGGTGAGCCATTGGATGTCATTTTTGAGAAATTGACTAAGGAAAACCTCATCAAATTTCCTCCTACCCAGCAAATTAACCCAAGCCAATCCAAAGCTGCATGGTACAAAGATAATGAGTATTGCAAATTTCATAGGGTAAAAGGTCACACTACCCTCAGATGCATGAAACTGAAAGATTATGTGCAAGACCTCATTGATCAGAAAGAAATCACCGTTGGTGCCCAAACCTCTCCCAATGCAGGCTTACAAATCTATCAAAATGCTTTTCCTCCTCACAACAACCAAAATCTTGGAAAAGCACCTATCCAAACCAACAACATGGGAAGAACAATGACAACACTTCATCCTATATAGACTATGGTAGCCTCATAGGTTGTATATCCAAGAAAGAGCCTTCTGTCAATGTTATCAATATCCAAGGACCAAACAATGAGTGTGCAGTCACCACTCAAAGAGCACGATTTAACATCGCAGGCCCACCCATTTCACCAGCACCATCAGCTCCATCAAAAGGCTAGTACAATATCTTGGAACACCTTGGGAACATGCCAGCCCAAATCTCCATTTTAGACCTTCTTTGCACTAGTCCTGTGTACAAAAACATCCTTGACATTGCTCTCATAGAATCTCGTGTCCCTTCAAATATCAATGCTACTAATTTTCGTAATCTCGTTGGACACTTATCCTCCTAATGTGCCCTATCTTTCAAACCCACTGACATACCCGTGGTCAAGCCAAATCACACCCTTCCGCTTTGTATAGCCATTATGGTATCCAATTTTGCCGTAAAAAGAGTAATGATAGATATTGGATCAGCCTTGAATATTTGCACCTGAAAATTCATAAAACAAGCTGGGTATATTGAGGCAGATATCATCAGTGAGGTTATCACCATCAAAGCTTATGACAACTTGGAAAGAACCACAGAAGGAACTATTTTACTGCCAATCAAGGTTGGGCTAGTCATCAAAGAAAAACTCTTCCATGTTATTAATCTAAACCTACCATTTAACATCCTCCTTGGTTGCCCATGGATTCATGCCATGAAAGCCATTTCATCCACTTACCATCAGTGCATCAAATTTCTACATCAGGGCACTGAGGTAACCATCCATGTTGATCTAGAACCCTTTGGTTACTGTAATGCAGTTGAAGCTTCATATGCAAACCATTTCCCTAGAATTGATATTAGCACAACCATTGCCAGCTCACCCACACGTGTAATGATCTAGAAACCATCCTCGCCTCCACCCTATCTACCATGAAGATCAATAACAAAGGCTGTGGAGAGTATAGTCTGTCAGATGCATTTGTTGTTGGGGCACTCCCACTTGATCCACACACCCATGGATGACTGATATATCACAAAGCTAAGGAGATTCGACCTCCTCGATACAAACAGTTTGGCCCAACAACCTTTGTATCCTCAAAAATCCCTCTTCATGAGAAGTTCACTCTAGATATCAACAATTGGTTACATAAGGATGCACCTCCAAGAAATCAAGCATGCCTTGATCACTTCTTCCAGAAGTATCCCCAAGAACATAAGCTCATCATTGAAAAATGGAACTATCAAGGTGGTGGTCTAGGACCAAAAGAATGAGGCATGCAGTGCCCCATCGACGCACACAAGTGGGAATCGAAGTCAGGTCTTGGCTTTGGCATACCCACAACTAGGGGCACCAATGAGAAAAGTCACACTTTTTCAAACATTTACCGCAACCTTGTCAAAATTGAAGACATTCTTGAGGAAGTTGAAAAGAGAGCCTATGACGATATCCCAGACCAAATTTCCTTGGGAGACTCTATTCTCCAAGAACTATCCATCCATTTCATTGACCTACCACTCGTCCATCCACAACTCATAGATTGGGACCAACCAAGCATCATACACATTGATGAGTTCACATCAGAGGAAGCACTTTTGAGATTCATGGGAGCCAAAACCCCTCACAAGAAAACAAAGCCAGACTCTGCCTATATCTATAAGCTAGATCCCAAGGGGTATTTTGGAGAAAATACCCAACCTAGTTCTGATACACCCAAAACTAGAACTAAGGTGAAATCGAGACTAGTTAAGGCAATGAAGAGAACCCCTCAGCAAGAAAATCTAGAGTAGGTAGAACATGAGGATTTAGCATTGCCTCCTCAAGATAATCGACCAAAGATATCTTCTATTCTAATTTAGGATACTAGAGAAGTCAACGTCGGTTCTTTAGAGATCCCCAAACTTGTTCACATTGCTACATCCCTATCACAAGACCAAGCTGATGTCCTCTTTGAGGTCTTAAGAGAGAACATTGGCTGATTTGCATGGTCATATTAGGACATGCCAGGACTTGATCCAAAGCTTGTAGTTCATCATCTTGCAGTCGATCCAAAGATCAGGCCCGTCAGACAAAATCTTAGAAGAATGCACCCCAAGATGGCATTACTAGTCAAAGATGAATTACAAAGAATGTTAGCTGCTAAGGTTATCTGACCTATTGACTACTCAAAGTGGATCTCCAACATGATCCCCATCACTAAGCCTTCTGGTGACATCAGAATCTACACTGATTTCAAAGATCTTAACAAAGCTTGTCCAAAAGATGATTTTCCCTTACCCAACATAGATATGATTGTAGACGTTACAGCTAGACATGAAATTTTGTCCCTCATGGATGGATTTTTTGGGTATAATCAAATCAAGATTGCAGAAGAGGATCAGCATAAGACAACATTCACTACCCCTTGGGGAACATTTTGCTACAATATGATGCCTTTTGGCCTAAAGAATGTTGGGGCTACCTATCAAAGAGCTATGACAACCATTTTTCATGATCTCATACATAGCATTTTGGAGGATTATGTGGATGATATCTTGGTCTAATCTCATACCTTCATGGATCATCTTGTTGACCTGGAGAAAGTCTTTGATAGGTTGGCCAAATATCATCTCATGTTGAATCCCAAGAAGTGTGTCTTTGGGGTCACATCTGGCAAGCTTCTAGGCTTTATAGTTTCTAAACGAGGTATAGAGATTGATCCCAAGAAGGTCAAGGCTATCTTAGACATGCCTCCTCCCCAGACACTATGACAACTTCACTCTCTTCAGGCAAAGCTTCAATCTGTTTGATGCTTCATCTCCCAGCTTGCAGATAAGTGTACACCATTTGCACATTTACTGAAGAAGGATGAGAACTTCAAGTGGGATCCTTTATGTCAATGCAGCTTCGATCAGCTCAAGCAGTATATCGCCAATCCCCCTATCTTGGTTCCACCAGTTCCTAGTCATCCCTTGATCTTGTACATATTAGCAACACCTACTACTCTAGGGGCACTTCTAGCATAGCTTGATGACTATGGCAGAGAAAGAGTCATCTACTATATCAGTAGAACCCTAGTTGGTTACGAACTCAATTATACTCCTATGGAAAAAGCTTTTTTGGCAGTTGTTTTCTCAACTCAAAAGATTTGCCACTACATACTAATTCATACCATCCAACAAGTCTCCAAGAACGACCCTCTCAAGTATATGCTCTCCAAAATAGCACTTATAGGCCATTTGGACAAATGGGTTATGCTCCTTAGCGAATTTGACATCTAGTATGTGGATAGAAAGGCAATCAAAGGGCAAGCTATAGCAGATCACCTAGCTGATGTGCCTCTAGTAGATACATATCCTTTGATCATAGAGTTTCCAAATGAACATGTCTATCTAATTGAAGAACAGCCCCCATGGAAACTTTATTTTGATGGCTCACACACATCTCGTCGATCAGGGGCAGGAATATTGTTGGTCACACCTCAAGGAGATTACATTCCAAAAGCCTTCAAGCTACAATTCCCTAGCACCAACAATATAGCTGAATATGAGGCTCTCATAGCAAGATTAAAGATAGTTGCAGAATGGAACATTACTAAGTTAAAAATCTTTGGTGATTCTCAGCTCATCATCAAGCAAGCCTTAAATGAATATCAAACCAAAGATGAAAAGCTATTACCTAGTTGATCAGCTAACCAAAATTTTACAAGGCTTCAATTTACACAAGTGCCTCAAATATAGAACAAAGCAGCAGATGCTATGGCTACTATAGGCTCACTCTTGGAAATTCCCCAAGTAGCTACACAATATGAGTTTTTAGTCAAGCAACTCCTCGCACCTGCCTATACGAATGAGGATTCAAATCATGTTTGTATCTTGGTTGGTCACCTTGGTACCATGAGATTCATGCTTACCTTAATGATGGTATCATATCCCCTCACCTCACATGTACCCAACACCATAACCTCATCCGAAAATCATCTCGCTATGTTATCATAGCTAATACCCTATATCGTTGGGGTTATCACAATACTCTCTCTCGATGTTTAGATGAAAATGAGGCCGTGATGGCATTAAAAGAAGTACATTCTAGACTTTTTGGTGCCCACACAAGTGGTATTGGCCTAGCACAACAAATCCTTAGAGCAGGCTAATATTGGCCTACCATTGAATAAGACTCTTGTGACTTTGTCAGAAAGTGTCTCCAATGTCAGCAGCACATAAATCTCATGCATGCTCCAGCACAGGATCTACAGCCTATTGCACCACCTTGGCCTTTCGCTTGTTGGGGCCTTGATCCAGTTGGAACTATCACACCTCTCTCATTTGATGGACATAAATGGATAATAACAGCTACAAACTATTTCACTAAGTGGGTGGAAGTAGTCCCCCTAGTCTTAGCTATAGGAGTTCAGGTCTCCAAGTTCATCTTGTACCACACTGTTTTCCGCTTCAGCATCCTATCCACCATCTTCACCAACCACGGAGGTAACTTTGAAAATCTCAACATGGAAGAATTATGCACTTTCCTCCACATCCATCACCTCTTTTCTAGCCCATATTTCCTATAGGGTAACGGCCAAGCAGAGGCAACTAACAAAACCCTCCTCAAAATCGTAAAGAAAGTTGTCAATGATTCTGGCCGTGATTGGCACCTACAAATAAATCTAGCCCTATGGGCCTATCGAACCTCCTTCCATACATCCATAGGAACAACTCCATACTCCCTAGTCTATGGTGTCGAAGTGGTACTACCCATAGAGGTTGAACTTCCCTCCTTGCACATATCTTTGCAGGGGCAAATATCAAATGAAGAATACAGAGTAGCTCGGCTCACCTAGCTAGATCTCATAGATGAGAAGTGACAACAAGCCTATGATCATCTCATAGTCTATCAAACTTGTCTCAAAAGAAATTTCAACAAGAAGGTGCTCCCACGACACTTTCAACCAGGTGACATGGTCCCCAAAGAAAATATGAAAGTCCAAGCTGATCAAGAAAAGAAAGGCAAGTTTGAACCTACATGGCTTGGTCCTTATGTTGTCACTACATCCTTTGGCATCGGAGCCTATTAGCTATCTACACTAGAAGGAGAACTCTTGAATGATCCTACTAACTTCATTCATCTCAAGAAGTTATATGCTTGAAGATCCTTGGTATACCCAGCTTTTGAAAAATACAAAAAAATAGTAAAGAGAAATAAGCGTCCAATGGTGAAAACTTGGCAATTCAAGTGCCTTGGATAGGTACTTTGGTGAAAACTTGGTAATTCAGGAACCTTGTGTACTAAGACTAATCCATTATCTATCACTATCCTATCCCTCATCCATTCACCCACCATCCCATAACATACCTGCTTGTTCCCTTGGTGTTCCAACCAAATATCCAAAATCTAATGAAGCTTGTAAATACCTCCTGTACAGCTTGTAAATCTTGTACCTCAACTTGTAAATCTTGTACCCCAGCTTATAAATCTTGTATCATCCCTTGTATCATAGCTTGTATATCCAAATCTTGTCCAAAGCTTGTACCATATTCTAGCTTGTATTATATGCCAAATCTTGTATCCTAGCTTGTATCCTATCACATGCACACAAAGAATCTCATTTTCCTTAAGCTTTTCGCAAACCATCTACCTATCCGCCTATCAACTATTGTAGACATCTCACCCTTCACAAACATTTCCATCTCACAAAAACTAAAACATGAACAACCTTGTACATTTGTAACATATCATGGTCTGTCAGCTTGTACATCCTCTTTAGCTTAGTACCATTGTATTTATCCAGCTTTTGTGTTAGTTCCTCCTTGATCAACATCTTGCACACATTGCACAACCCTTGGTTAGCTATTCCAATGCATCCTTTAGCAAGATCTCTTGTCATCAAAGTGTTATCCTTCTTAGTTCATCTTTCCAAGTGCATCACTCATCCAAATCCACTAGCTTAGGTGCTCTCCGATAGATCCTTATAGGATATAGCTTTCCTCATATCTGATCTTGGTTCGTTAGTACCTCGTCCCACCCATCTCATTGGAAAATGGTTCTCTTTTGGATTTTCGCTTTCTTTTGATTTGGAATCTCCCCTTTTGGGTCTTGAAGTATCTTTTCCAAGCAATCTTTTTGTTCCCTCCTCAAGGTTGCCATGATCTTCCATATCATGGTATGTTGTGAATGGGGCAATCTGAGCATACGGTTTTGATCAAGTCTTTCGTTTGTTTCTTTTTTTGCTTGTGGGTTACCTAGTATCGGTTCCACGATGTTTCCTCCAGGTTTCATGTGTGATGCTAGGGCAATCCTTGTGTGTTTGTTTCAAGTCAGTTTGTCAGTCCTCTGGATAGTTGGTGACATAGCCTTGATGTTCTTGGTAACCTTGACAATTAACCAACAACCTTATAGCAAATCTAGTGCTCAACTACATGGTGGTACTTCTCTTTGAATTATCCCCTTGCTCAAAAAGCTTCAATGGATTCCCTTCATCTTCATTATCCCCCATCCATATCCAGCATATGTCTCTCCTACCTCAGCTTATGCATCAGCATCTTTTTGAATCAATCTGCACTTTTAGCTTTAGGGATCCACAATCCTAGTCTTAGGGATCCATCAAGCCTCATCTTTTGAGCTCTAATATCCTAGTCCTAGGGATCTTTGAAACACATCTTTCCCCAATCTGACTCTTTGAAATCCTGTTGCATCAGCTTTATCATCCCATCATCCATCTCCCTATCTTGGATTCCTTTTTATAATGCTTCGCTCCTTCATCCTCTACAATCCTTGAGATCTTAAGCTTGCTTCCTCTTGTGCCTCTGATTCTCCCTTTATGATTCTCCCATAGTCAGAGTTTGAGCTAACTAAACCTCTTCTCTTAAGCCAATTTGAGTCTCCTTGCTCATCTCAAATTTTTGTACTTTTCAAGAAGCCATCGAGCCTCGCTTTCTCTCCCCTCCGCCTTCTTGAGGAGGCATCTCGTAGTCCATTCTCTCCTCTTTTGGTCTAGCCTTGGGCATCTTATTTTCTTATCTTTGATGTCATTCCACTTGCGGCATCACATCAAAGAGGGGCAAAATGTAGACACCTAAATCCTTTAGAAAATAAAGTATTTTTATTTTTTGAAAAATTTTCTAATGACATCATCATTTATTAATTAATTAATTATTTAATTTATTTATTTATTTTTATGCCATTAAATCCCTTTATCTTAATTAAAAAATTTAATTAATGAATCGCTCCCAAAAATGTTTAAATCTTATTTAAACATTATTTCCTTATTTATTAATTATTTAATTAATAAATTGACCAAAAAATCCAAAATAATTTTTTTTAAAAAAATTGCCCAAAACTTGGCCAATTTTCTTAAGACCACTAACCTCTTCCAAAACCTTCTAATCCTTCTTTAATTTTGATTAAAGGCTAATCCCATCATTTCTTACCCCTAATCCCAACTCAAAATATTTAATTAAGATTAAATATTAATCCTCATGTTTATTTAAAAACTTTTAATAAATATCTCCTCAACCCAAACCCTTCAAATAATTAAAACTTTATTTATTTCCTAAAATCTAATTTATCCTCATCCTAAGAAGTTGTAGACTCTTCTAGAAAGTCTTCATCCTCATCCTAGGAAGTTCTAGACTATTCTAGAAAGTCTTTATCCTCATCCAAAGTCTAGACTCTTCTAGAAGATGTCTTTAAACCTAATCCTAATCCCCTCCTAACCTTGTCACATTCCCTAACATGGGTTAAGACTTACTAACCCAAGCCAAAGTTAACAAATATCTCCTCCTTCACCCACCCTCATTAAATGTCATCCACTTGCCTATCCCTAAGCTAATCCTAAACCATCCTAATCCATCCTCTAATCATTTGCACAATCTTAAGCAAGCTTAAAACCTTCCTAATCAAGCCCAAGTCAAAATTCCTCTCATATCCCTCAAAATATCCCAACTATAAAACTTTATGAAGCCCACTAGGCCATAAATGACTCTTCCAAGCCCTTTCATTGCTCTTACAAGCCATTATGAGGGTCTTTATAAAAATTTTATCCCTTGAGCCTCCTTTTTTTACTCATCCTTCCCCTTTCCTCAATCCTCTCACCCTGTGACATGTGTCACTCTCTGATTGGCTGTAAGGAAGCACAATCCATGTGCTCTCCTCTCATGCAATCTGAGCCCTTCATGAGCTTTTCCCCATCCTTACATCTTAGCCCTCAATCCCTCAAGCCTTTTGGCTATAAATTGAATCCTTCCCCTTTGCAAAACAACACAATCCATGAAGTAAAGTCATAATGCCATTTTAAGAAGTCATTTTACATCAAAACCATACACTCACACCCAAATTCCAACTCCATTTGAAGCCCTTTTTGAAGCATAAGTTTGAGCATACATCCTATCTATTTAGACAAAGACACTCAACAAGAGAGCTTCTTATTGAGAGAGCCCATTAATGACTCATATTCTCAATTGAGAGCTCATCTTAGTCTATCTTGAAGTTTATGAATTTTGTTTAGTTTGTAGAAGCTTTATTTAAATTTGGTTTCTATTAGCATAGTAACATTTCTCATATACAATAGGTTATCCTATGACCCCTTTCAACCCATTCAAATAAATAAAATAGGTCACTTAGGGTCCTAGGATCCCTAGAGACATATATTATCATGAAATGCATCAAAAGGGGTCATGGGTTATCCTATGACCCCTTTCGACCCATTCAAACAAACTAAATAGGTCCCTAGGGGTCCTAGGATCCCAAAGGACAAATATTGATATGAAATGTGTCAAAAGGGGTCATTAGTTATACTATGACACCTTTCAACCCATTCGAACAAACCAAATAGGAACCTAGGGGTTCTAGGACCCCAAGGGACATATGTTGTCATCAAATGCATTGAACAGGGTCAAAGGTTATCATATGACCCCTTTTGATCCATTCAAACAAATCAAATAGGTCCCTAGGGTTCCTAGAACTCCTAGGAACATATGTTGTAATGAAATGTGTAGAAAGGGGTCATAGGTTAACCTATGACTTCTTTCGACCCATTCAAATAGATCAAATAGGTCCCTATGGGTCCTAGGACTCCAAGGGACATATGTTGTCATGAAATGCCTCAAAAGGGGTCATAGGATATCCTATGACCCCTTTTGACCCATTCAAACAAACCAAATAGGTCCCTTGGGGTCCTCGAACCCCAAGGGACATATGTTATCATGAAATGCATTGAAAGGCATCATAGGATAACCTATGACCCCTTTTGATCCATTTGAACAAATTAAATAGGTCACTAGGGGTCCTAGGGCCCTTAGAGACATATGTTGTCATGAACTGCATTAAAAGGGGTCATAAGTTATCCTATGACCCTTTTGACACGTTTGAACAAGTCAACGTAGTCCCTAGGGGTCCTAGGACTCCAAAGAACATATGTTGTCATGAAATATGTCAAAAGGGGTCATAGATTATCCTATGACACCTTTCATCCCATTTGAACAAATAAAATAGGTCTTTTGGGGTCTTAGGACTCCAAGGGACATTTGTTGTCATGAAATGCACTCAAACATGTCATAGGTTATCCTATGACCCCTTTTGATCCATTCGAACAAACCAAATAGATTCTTAGGGGTCTTAAGATGCCTAGGGACATATGTTGTCATAAAATGCATTAAAAGGGGTCATAGGTTATACTATGACCCCTTTTGACCCATTCAAACAAATCAAATAGGTCCCTAGGTGTCCTAGGACCTGAAGGGATATATGTTGTCATGAAATGCATTGAAAGGGGTCATAGGTTATCTTATGACACCTTTCTACCCATTCAAACAAACCAAATAAATCACTAGGGGTCCTACAACCCCTAGGGACATATGTTGTGATGAAATGTGTTGAAAGGGGTCAGTTTATCCTATGACCCCTTTCGACCCATTCGAACAAACCAAATAGTTTCCTAGGGGTCATAGGACCCCAAGGCACATATGCTATCATGAAATGCATCGAAAGGGGTCATAGGTTACCCTATGACCCTATGACCCCTTTCAACCCATTTGAACAAAACAAATTAGTCACTAAGGATCCTAGGAACCCTAGGGACATGTGTTATCATGAAATGCGTCGAAACGGGTCAGAGGTTATCCTATGAGCCCTTTTGACCCATTTGAACAAATCAAATAGGTCCCTATGGGTCCTACCCCTAGGATCCCTAAGGACATAAGTTGTCATGAAATCCATCAAAAGGGGTCATAAGATATCCTACAACCGCTTTCAACCCACTCAAACAAATCAAATAGACATATGTTGTCATGAAATGCATCAACACAGGTCATAGGTTATCTTAGGACCCCTTATGAACCAATTATACAAATCAAATTGGTCCCTAGGAGTCATAGGACCCCTAGGGACATATGTTGTCATGAAATGCATCGAAAGGGGTGACCATTTTCGACCCATTTGAAGAAGCCAAATAGGTCCCTAGGGGCCCTAACACCCAAAGGGATATATGTTATCATGAAATGTGTCGAAAGGCATCATAGGTTCTCCTTTGACATCTTCCAACCCATTTGAACAAATCATGAAATGTGTTGAAAGGTTTCATAGGTTATCCTATAACCCATTTTTCCCCATTCGAACAAACTAAATAGGTCCCTACGGGTCTAAGGACCCCAAGGAACATATGTTGTCATGAAATGTATCAAAAGGGGTCATAAGAACCCATTCAAACAAAGAAAATAGGTCTCTACTAGTCTTATGACCCTTACAGATATATGTTGTCATGAAATACATTGAAAGGAGTCATAGGTTATCCTACGACACTTTTCAACCCATTCGAACAAATCAAATAGGTCCCTAGGGGTCAGCGTAGGATAACCTATAGCCTCTTTCAATGATTTCATGACAACATATGTCCCTAGGGGTCCTAGGACCCAAGGGACATATGTTGTCATGAAATTTGTTGAAAGGGGTCATAGGTTATCTTATGACCCCTTTCGACCTATTCGAACAAATCAAATAGGTTCTTAGGGGTCCCAAGACCACTAGGGAGATATGTTTTCATCAAATGCATTGAAAGGGTTCATGGGATACTTTCAACCCATTTGAAGAAATCAAATAGGTCCCTATGTGTTCTAGGACCCCTAGGGACATATGTTGTCATGAAATGAATTGAAAGGGGTCATAGGTTATCCTACAACCCCTTTCAACTCATTTAAACAAATCAAATAGGTCCTTAGGGGTCCCAGGACCCCTAGGGACATATGTAGTAATGAAATGTATCAAAAGGGATCATAGGTTATCCTGTGACCCCTTTCAACCCATTTGAACAAATCAAATAGGTACCTAGGGGTCCTAGGACCCCTACGAACATATGTTGTTATGAAATGTGTCGAAAGGGGTCATGGGTTATCCTATGACACCTTTCAACCCATTCGAACAAACCAAATAGGAACCTAGGAGTTCTAGGACCCCAAGGGACATATGTTGTCATCAAATGCATTAAAAGGAGTCAAAGGTTATCCTATGACCCCTTTTCACCCATTCAAACAAATAAAATAGGTCCCTAGGGGTCATAGGATCCCTAGGGACATATATTGCAATGAAATGTGTAGAAAGGGGTCATAGGTTAACCTATGACCCCTTTCAACCCATTTAAACAAATCAAATAGTTCCTTAGGGGTCCCAGGACCCCTAGGGACATATGTAGTAATGAATTGTGTCAAAACCTATGACCCATTTTGACCTGTTTGAACAAATCAAATAGGTCCCTAGGGGTCCTAGGACCCCTAGGGACATATAGTGTCATGAAATGTGTTGAAAGCAGTCATAGGTTATCCTATGACACCTTTTGATCCATTCAAACAAACCAAATAGGAACCTAGGGGTTCTAGGATCCCAAGGGACATATGTTGTCATCAAATACATTGAAAGGGGTCAAAGGTTACCCTATGACCCCTTTTGACCCATTCAAACAAATCAAATAGATCCCTAGGGGTCCTAGGACCTCTAGGGACATATGTTGTAATGAAATGTGTCGAAAGGGGTCATAGGTTAACCTACAACCCCTTTCAACCTATTTAAATAAATCAAATAGGTCCCTAGGGGTCCTAGGACCCCTAGGGACATATGTAATAATGAAATATGTCAAAAGGGGTCATAGGATAATTTGACCCATTTGAACAAATCAAATAGGTTCGTAGGTGTCTTAGGACCCCTAGGGACATATGTTGTCTTGAAATCTGTCAAAAAGGGTCATAGGTTGTCCTACAACCTCTTTTGATCTATTTTAACAAATCAAATAGTTCCCTAGGGACATATGTTGTCATGAAATGCATTGAAAAAGGTCATAGGTTATCCTATGACCCCGTTCAACCCTATGGAACAAATCAAATAGGTCCCTAGGTACATATGTGGTCATGAAATGCATCGAAAGGGGTTATAGGTTATCCTAAGACCCCTTTCGATCCATTTGAACAAATCAAATAGGTCCCTAGGGTCATAGGACCCCTATGGACATAAGTTCTCATGAAATGCATTAAAAGGGGTCATAGGTTATCCTATGACTTCTTTCGTCCCATTTCAGTAAACCAAATAGATCTGTAAGAGTCCTAGGACCCCAAGGGACATATGTTGTCATGAAATGCATCGAAACCTATGACCCCTTGTGACACATTTGAATAAATAAAATATATCCCTAGGGGTCCTAGGACCCCTACTAACATATGTTGTCATGAAATGCATAACCTATAACCCCTTTCGACCCATTTGAATAAACCAAAAAGGTCCTTAGGTGTCCTAAGAACCTAAAGGACATATGTTGTCATGAAATGCATCGAAAGGGGTCATAGGTTATTATATGACCCCTTTTATCTCATTTGACCAAATCAAATAGGTCCCCAGGGGTCCTAGGACTCCATGGCGCATATGTTGTCATGGAATACGTCAAAAGTGGTCATAGGTTATATTATAGCCCCCTTTAACCCATTCAAACAAACCAAATAGGTTTCTAGGGGTCCTAGGACCTCAAGGGACATATGTTTTCATGAAATGCATCGAAAGGGGTTATAAATTATCCTACAACCCATTTAAACAATCAAATAGGTCCCTAATGGTTGTAAGATAACCTATGACCCCTTTCAACACATTTCATGACAACATATTTCCCTAGGGGTCATAGGGTATCTTATGACCCCTTTTGACCCATTCAAACAAATCAAATAGGTCCATGGGGGTCTGAGGACCCTTAGGGACATATGTTGTCTTGAAATGTGTCAAAATAACCTATGACCCCTTTTGACCCATTCAAATAGGTCCGTAGGGGTCCTAGGACCCCTAAGGACACATGTTGTCATGAAATACTTTGAAAGGTGTCACAAGTTATCCTATGACCCCTTTCGACCCATTCGAACAAATCAAATAGGTACCTAGGGGTCTTGTGACCCCTAGGGACATATGTGACCCCTAGAGACATATGTTGTCATGAAATACATCGAAAGGGGTCACAGGTTATCCTATGACCCCTTTAGACCCGTTTGAACAAATCAAATAGGTCCCTAGGTGTTGTAGGACCCCTTGGGACATATGTTGTTATGAAATGTGTCAAAAGGGTTTATAGGTTATCCTATGATGCCTTTCGACCCATTTGAACAAAGAAAATAGGTCCCTAGGGGTCCTACGACCCCTAGGGACATATGTTGTCATGAAATGCATCTAAAGGGGTCATAGGTTATCCTATGACCCATTTCAACACATTCGAAAAAACCAAAAAGTTCCTTGGGGGTCCTAAGATCCCAAGGGACATATGTTGTCATGAAATGCATCAAAAGAGGTCATAGGTTATCCTATGACCCCTTTTGACCTATTTGAAAAAATCAAATAGGTCCCCTGGGACCCCTGGGGACATATGTTGTCATGAAATACGTCAAAAAGGATCATATGTTATCCTATGACCCCTTTCGACTCGTTCAAACAAATCAAATAGGTCTGTAGGGGTCCTAAGACCCCTCGAGACATATGTTGTGATGAAATGCATTGAAAGGGGTCATAGGTTATCATATGACTGTGTTCGACCCATTCAACCCATCAAATAACTTTACCATTAGTCATCATTGCCTTTATTTTGCCACATAAGTGAATCACTTGAAAATCCAAGAATTTTGGTGGATGTCTCACCTTACATAACCCTTATGGGCTTAATAAATAATATTTTTGTTCTAGACAAGATTATTCATTGCTCTATATTTTTAATGGTAACTTTTTCAATTAGACATGGATTACCCTAGCATACGACCCCATAACTAGTAATAATAATAATAATACATTACTATATTTATATAATAATTATAATAATTGACTATATCTTAAATATAATAATAATCATAATATATGACTATTACATATAATTATTATTATTATATATGAATATATAATAATAATAATAATAATATATTAATATATTATATTTAATAATAATAATACAACTATATTATATAATAATTATAATATATGACTATATATTAAATATAATAATAATCATAATAATAATTATATTACTATACTAGATTTAATAATAATAGTCATATATATTACTATATTATATTTAATAAAATACTAATATATAATAATATACAATTTTGTCCACATTGCCCACACTTGCGAAATTTTGACTTCCCTCAAAAATTTTAGCATCCATTTTGGGTATCTGATCTTGAATCAAATACCCGATAATATTGGATACTAAATAGTGGATTAGGTAACCGAAATATTGGCATACTTTTTCCAAAATATTATTTCTCACTACAGACCAACAATCACACTTTTTGGGCCTATCTTCATGGGTTTGGAGAAAAATAATTGCTTGGGGCCCATACAATCAAAAAAGTCACTATAATGTGAGACTAGGTGTTCGATATTGTCATCTATATGGGAAGTAGTACTCATTGAAAGGCTAAACCCAAAAGAAAGGTATCAAATGAAGACATTGCAAGATATAGGGAAGGGGACAAGGTAAATCACCAAAGGAAGAGATAGGGTATGTTAAATGTGAATGAATTTGATGATATATTGATTGAAGGTGAAATCATAGAGTCAACTAATGAATGAATATGTACAGTTGGGGAATGAAAATATACCAATTGATAATGATAATGTTAGGATAGAAAATTTGGAGAATGAAAATTTACCATTTCATAATGTAAATTCCATGATTGACCATATTGAAAATGAAAATGCACAGGAATGTTACATATCTCCTAATTATAATCGACATGAAGGCCCTAGAACACAAAAATGGATAATTCAAATTGATGAACTGATTATTACCAATTTGGAAGGAAAAAATCACAAAGAACCATTTAGTTATGGACTTCAAGACGATATAAGATGTTTTTTGGCAACAAGACAGTGGTGGAGCAATGTCAACTTTTTATGCACTTATTAAAGATGCAAAAGATGAGACCTATGCTTTCCAAATTCAAGACTTGTGTCAATAAAAAATTGGAAAGAAATGTCATTATTGTGAAGAATCTTTTCAGTGCTCTCAATAGCATTAGGAAAAATAGTAGGAAGAAGGATAACAGAGTTGCTTGAAGGGTTATTACAACCTGTTTAGTAAGTCATAACTTGAGAAAAAGTAGATATATGGGACAAAATTGTATTGACTTGAACCTAAATCGTACTACTTTGAGAAGAGAACTTAAATAGATGAGATAGAATTGGCGATCCTTTTCAAAATAAAACATCAGCTTTTGGTATGAGACTTCCACATTTTGATAAGAAGCTATCTGATGATGTGAAGCAAGACATTACACAATTTTGGCACTCTAGCTCAAGAATATCACCCAATCCTAAAGACATGTTGAAGTCAAGAATTGGCATCATAGACCACACGCCACATCCTAAACATTTATTGGAGGTAAGTCAAACTATGTTGTTCAAAGAATTTAGAGAAAGTCATCTAAGATTGTATATATCACAAAGGGCTTTTGAATATTTAAAGTCATTATATCGTGTGTCACTTAAAATTTGAAATACATGTTGTTGCAAATATCATGTGAAGTTTTCTATGCACCATGAACTATTACCCTCCTTCCATTCTACTTTGCCTAGTAAAGAAATGTTAGAAAAATGTGGTGCTAGTGGGATTCCAAAATCATCAAGAGATTTGCTAGATCAATTTTTATGGTGTAGAGTTGATGGTTTTTTCATTTATAGAAATGCTTGCTTAAATGAGAAGTGTTTAGAATGTGGTAGCTTATCCAACTTTGACACATGTTTCCATGAGGGGTGCAAACAAGATCTTGGGAGGACAATAGTTTTTAAAATGGTATATGAAATGGCAAAATACACATTGAAGAGTGGAGGTGAGGGCTCTAGATGTGAATTGGTCTCAAAAGAAATTAGTGTGGCTAGTTTTATTTAAGATTTCAAGACAAATATTTTCTACAAGTATGCAAAGCATAGTCACAAGTTTTAGTGATTGGATAAAAAATTTAGAATGTGTAGGGAGACTTTTCCCGTTAGCACTATTATATCAATTATTGAATTTGCATAGAACTACACATTGCAACCCCAAAATGAGATATAATCTTAGTATTACAACTCCATTCAAATTTCTATTGTTGTCCACATAACATATAGACATGCCCCTGATAGTTTGAAAGATTATTAGAGAGTACCATTTTTACATGAGTGATGATAGATCTCACTCTGACGAGTTTATGCAACATTTTTTCAAGAATTATTTTTATTTTTTATAGGATCATGATATTGCTATGGATGGACATATCATTTGGTCAAATAATTCCAAAGGTCAATTCAAGAATGCTTACATGTTTTATTGGTTCTATAGGATGCATGTAGACATATTTGTGTTTTTAGTTCAGCCATGGGAAATGTGAACATGATGGAGTAGGGGCATGTGTGAATAGAGTTCTAGTCAAGGAGCAATTGAATATTTCAGGAGTAGAGCTTCTTGATGCTCACAACATTATTGATTAGTGTAGTTTAGCATTACCACATGGGGGGCCACTTGATTCAGTAGTATGCAGGTTCTTTTGGTTTTTTGAGGAAGGGTCCATAGGTGAGAGATTAGATTGTGCTACTATTAGAGGCTCATCAAAAATGTATTCATTTCAAAGCTCTAATTTGAGTACATGGACCATTTGGACACAACTACCATTCTTTTGTCCTAGTTGTTTTCAATATGATTGGGATCACTATGAGTCGAGTGAGTGGGCGGACACATGGGCTCCATATTATCTAATGCCATTGTCTATCATACCCTTTATCAGAAATGATGACATGGAAATTTCACTTGAGCATAAACATCTATCGGATCTTCTTCAGCCAAGACATGTCTTTGCATTGGTTGCACCATAGGAGGATGATGAGAAATCAAATTATTAGTTAGCACATTGTGTAAGAAGTAAACAAAAGTTTACACAACTGATCACAAATGATGATAGATTTACATATCCTACCACTTTAGTTGTTGTTGTTAGAACATGGTTGTGGACATACATGCTTAGAAGGAATTAAATTTTGGCATTCAAAGACTATCAAAAGCACAAAACAATTCTCATACATTCACATCTTATTATAGCAACAAATGTGAAGTTTTTTAAGCATCAAGGAAGACCAAAAGTAAAAGAACTTTTTACTATTACTAATGTTGATCATGATGCCCCATTGGAGACCCTAAAATAGATAGAGGACCCTACAGAAACACTCGACTAGGTATATTTACTTCTTATTTTCTTTTGTTCATAATGATTTAGTGAATTGATGGTTATCTTGTTGAATATAATTATTTACTAATATTTTTATGATATTGGAATGTAGGTACATCACTAAGAGTAGCCATGCATGAAAATAAAAAACTAAGTAAGGAGCAGAATGAAGAAAAATCTATTCTATTTTTGACACTGTGATTTTTGGTAGTTGTGTATTGATGGAATAATGATAAAACACTTGAGATATTGTAAATGTAAACTTGTTGATTTAATGTAAGAAAAAAAGATGTTTTTACTTAATGTAGTTTATGTGGAGGGACCTAAAAATTGATGATTTTAATACATACTAACACCAAACTTGCACTATGCTTACTACCAAAAACTTGAAGGAGGTAAAAAATAATGTTTTTACTTAATAATAACCATAGTGACACCCTTGTTTCGGTCATAGAGAGCCTCTAATGTTCGAGGCCACCCTATATCAAAGAGTCTCCAAAGTGCTCTAAGTGAGTTTGGGTGGGTGAACCATAGTGACATCTTAATGGATTGTAGAGATCATTTCAAACTAAATATTGTATCAAAATTTGATAATAAAGTATGTTAAAATATTATTCACATATTATTGCATTTGAATCAAATATAAAAAACATGATCAAAATGAATGATATTCCATAAACATGAATAGCACACATGATCCACATAAATTGAACAATTACGCAAATACATGTCAAAGTTCATGTATCCATAGACAAATCACACAAATATATATCAAGATACATAGATCCATATACAAAATGTGGCTGATCATGCCATCACAATGTGTATAATATCAATGTTTTGTATACAATGTGGCATATTCCATCTCAAAATGTCTCATAATGCATCCTATGACAACTATACTATCTTATGTTGCTAGTGGATGATAAAAATATAGCCTCTTTGTTGCACTAGGTGGATCAGATGCCTCCTACATAAACAAAAAAGGAAAACCCAAATTTAGACTACTAAATTTATATTATTCTATTTATGTAAAATTGAATTACTCAAATGCATAATGATCTTTTTTTTATAAGATTTATATTATTAAGTGTTCATCATAAATACCTCTCTTGTCGAGCTCTTGCATCGATTAGGAGTCCTCTCATATGTCCTTGGTAATGCTTGAACCTCATTGATTGCAGCTTGTATATATTCAAGTTTGTTTTTCAGATGAATATACAACCTAAACCATAATGTTATAATTCATAGCATACTAAATTTATAACATATAATCAATAATTCAAACTACAACTTACTTCTATTGACTACTCTAGATATAATGGCTACATGAGAAAAGATACAAAACTCTAATATTTGGCCTCCTATGCACTAGGTGTTTCCTATGAGATACAAAAGACTATTTGTTAATATCATGGAAATAATTTTTGAATTTTTTTATGAAAATAAGGAAAATAAAAAATAAATGATACTTTTACATACGATGTGGCTCTCATTGTGAATGGAAATGCCAGAGGGTCTACGATGCTGAATCTATTTGGACTCGTCACTAGTAGCCACATCCTACACAATAAAGAACGTAATTAAGTTTCATTACCACAAAATATTTACAATAATGCATCAATATTTAATCGCTTTAAAAGCACCTAATTACCTTTCCCTTGTCAATGGGTTGTGCCTCATCCCCCGCACTCTGCCCCCCACTGACATGTGATACCTGTAGACAAAAGAAAGATTAGAAACCATATATGGTCCAATATCAAATAGAAAAGTAATGAGAACACAACATAATATACCATAGATGTCTCAAATCCAAATGAAATAGCCGAGAGCATGACATTATCAACCTGTTTGAGCTCCTCCTCAATCATCAACTAAACATGAATGAAGATTACATACATGTATAAGTCAATATGAGTTAAAATTACTCTATTATAAAGATTAACTTTAAATCACATATGTCTTAACAAAAAAATTATGAACATACCAACACAAAAGGATTCCATGCCTCTACATGCCCCTCCTCTCTCATGTCAAGTTGTGTAGCCTCTATATGTGCATCTAGTGTATCCTCCTCCTCAAATACAAACTGATACTCAGAAAGATCACCTATAGGACCCAAAAAAATATTCTTTCATGTTATGCAAGTATGGGGCACACAAACATGTGATGAGCTCACCGATGATGAACTTGTGCCAACATCATCAACACGTGGAGGCAACACTGGCCTAGCTTGGGATATCAATAGGCTACTCAATCTATGGATGGCTCTAATAGTCTGAGAGCTAGCCTCTGCAATGATATGAGGATGTTACACTAGAAGAGGGGGGAGAAATCAGTAGGGGGACAAGACTACCATCTTTTTTCTACTGGGAAAAGTTTCTATTCTGAGGAGCTCCTCCTCCTACACCCATGTTGGGCCTCATGCTCCAATAGTTCACCTTGAGATGTAACGCAAATTTGGCATACAAGTTTTTAATGAAATAGATTGGCACTGCTAAATTATTGTGTGGAGGGTTGTCAAAAACTATCCACCAACCATCCCAAAAGTTCACACACATAACCTCATTTTTGCACCATTTAATTGATAATTTGGGCTTTGTGTGGTCTACTAGTTTACTGGTTTTTGGGTCCCAAAAAAGACTAACCATATCATCTTTAGTTATATTTAGAGCCGCAACCTCATCATAGTCCAACCCATCACCAAACATGGCATGCATTTGCTCACGGCAATGAAAAGTAGCATTTTGTTCATTGGTAAGTGTTTTAATATTGTCCACTATGTTGTTTAACATGGTTAACATGAGAGCCAATGTAGCTATATTGTTATATGTGGTTTGTAAAACCCTTAGTTTGGCGAGATTTTAAAATATCAAATCTTCAATCCAAGGAGGGTTTTGAGCGGGTATGGGATCATTTGGTGGATGGTTTTGAGGGGGTACTAGATCATTTGGTGGAGGGTTATGAGGAACATTGTTTCCTAGATCAATATCACCATTTGGGACAGCCATACCTATTAATTTGAAAAACATAATTTATATTTTTAAAAATCTAAATTTCAACAATTTCTATTAAGAAAACCTATTTTTTAACAAATTCTATTTAAAATAACTAATTTATATTAATATTTACTGAAATCATTAAAAAAATTACATGTATCTGATTCTCATTCTGAAATTCGATACCCAAAATGGAGCACAACCAAAAAAACCCAAAAATGTAATGAAAAAATTGCTCTCGAGTTTTTTATTTTAAATCTATGTCACAGGTTTTAGGTATCTGATATGATATCTGATACCCAATATGATATTAGATACCTAATATGATATCAAATACCCAATAATTGATCGGATACCCAAAAAGGCATGGGCCAAACTTTTTAGCCTTGGTATCAGGATGGGTGGAAAAAAGTCAATGTGGATTTTGAAATGCTTTTACATGTCTTCAAACTCCACATTTTTAACATCACCACTTTCTGGCACACCATGATCCTACACATACCCCACAAGGAAGAATAGGTTGATTGTAGATGGCCTAGAAGTATTTGGAAGCCCAGTTTACCATATTCATTTCCTCAATAAGTTCCCTATTTTAATCATCCAACAGTTTAGTTATATTGTTCATTTTTTTTGCTTAGAGGTTGACCAATGGAAGAAGGCAGTATTCCTATCTCCTTTTGTGAGCCATTAAATATGTGATCTTTGTTTCTAGAAAATCTCCTCCCTCTCTACAACTTCCTTCCACTTACTTCTCATCTCTCTTTCTTCCTAGATAGTTTACTTAGAGATGTCCCTGTTGGCCATAGCACTTTGAAATCCTCGAGCATCTTCTCAATGTCATTTTTTGTTAACAAATGTCTTCTAGGGTTTATGACCTAGAGAGTTATGTTTTTCCCAACTAGCCAAGATCATCAAGCAATCATATATTGTCCTATGGAAGGCCTATAGTGAAGATAAAGAGAGAATGTCCCATCCTACTGAGATTAGGACCCAGTCCAACCTTACCTAGATAATGTTGTTTCCTATTCTATTATTATACCAGGTGAAAGGACAGCCTTGAGAGTCAATATTGAGGAGGTCATTGTGCCTAAGGAAGCCACTCAAATCATATATCCTCTTAGACTAATCAATTAATCCTCCCAATTTTTTTTAGGGGTAAAGGGGAATGATAAAGTCAGCAGCATAGATCATGTTAACAATCTAAAGAGAACCAACAACCCTAGATGCCCCATCCAAGGTTTGAAGCCTTCCAACCCTCATTTTAGGAGCATAAAAATTAATTAAGAGTCATCTATAATCTTTCTCATGAAACTCCACTATAAGAAATGGGGATTTGAGAAAAACCTCTCTACCTAAAATCTTATTGGGGCCCCATATAGTAGCAATTCCCTCAAAATAATCATATGCTTCCCTATAAGCATAGTTAGCTCCAAGCCAAATGTGAGCAACCTGTGATGATCCATTTTTAACCCCTTGACCTAAAATCCAAAATTTAAGCATAAGTTAGGGAATCATCCAATATTTAGTAACATATGACCATCATTATTATTAAGGTGTTGAGGAGATGAGTGTTAATCTAATGAACACTATCATTTGGAAGATTTCTTCATATAAGGCACAGGAATCTTTCTCTCTCCTTATTACAATCATCATAAGATGGAAGACTTACAGTGCCAAAGGGTGCATGAAATAGTCTACAAGTGGTTCCCTAGAGGATATCCATCATCTGCCTAAAATCACTCTGCCTCTCCCTCCACAAACTCCTTACCTTAAGATATCATAATATGGATGAGAAATAGACCCTTATGTACTATAATAAGAATATGTTCCTAATGTCATCATGAACCTTATGAATGTATATATATATATATATATATATATATATATATATATATATATATATATATATATATATATATATATATATATATATATTATACATGTATCCCTTAACTCACTATTTATCTAATTTTCATATTTCATATATTCACATCTATACTTGTGTATATATATACATATATGCCAGGGTCATTTTAATAACAAACTTGATTTATTAATACATATATTTAGGTTTATTCTTTCATATCCAAAGAGTCTATAATCAATAATATTAATCGGCTATAATATTTATGTATTCTTTCCATTAGGGTTTGTCATTAATTAGTATGATGAAGTATTATTCTTTCACAGTTATGGTTTATTAATCTTTGAAATAATAATATCATAATACTGAATCCTTTCTCTACTTACAGTTTAGGGTTTGATGTAATTCATCCTCCTTTCTTGCTGCGTGATGCAAACTGTGAAATCCCTGTGAACCAAGTTTGTATATTGTGGGCGTGGATATGCCTTTTTGTTGTGTGAGTGTGGATACTTCTTACTGTGTGAGTGCACAAATATAATTATCATCTATGTATTCTCTTCTTTGCTAGGCGTGATTGAATGTATATAAGTTTCCTTCACCTTGTTGCATGGCTTCCTTATCTTTGTTTGGTGTTTGGTGAAGTGTATTTAAGTAGAATTGATGTATTAATGTTTGAAGAGGTATTTGTTGTTGTCCTTAATATGTATTGCTAGTTTTTTTTAATATTTCTCTTCCATGATTTTTCTTTCAATGCGCTTTGATATGTTATGTATATGATTGTATTCATAGAGTTGTGTCCTTTCACATTAATTATATTAATAAGGTAATTATTAATTATATTATTTTAATGATTATATATTATATTATTATATTAATTGTTATTAATATTAATAACATTATTATAATATATTATTAATTTAATAATATTATGTATTAAGCATATCATCATATTATTATATTAAATAATTTAATATTATTTATATTATTTGTTATAATTAATATCTGTATTGTCATAATATTTTAATATTATTATTATTATATCAATATGTTTATGTTTATAATGATACGCCGTTATTATATATATAATAATTTATATTCAACCTTAATATTAAAATATATCAAATAATATATATTAAAGATATTTAATATTATTTATCTTATTTATTATAAATAATATTTTTATTTTTAAACTAGATAATAATAATTTAATAATCTAATATTGGTATTTAATCCTTATTTCTTTGTTAAAATTCAATCTAAAATTGGGGATATCACAGTCCTCCCCTCTCAAATTTTCTTTTCCTCAAGAAATTCATTTGATCCTCATTAATTCATAATCTAGATTCATTCTCTTTCTTGCTTATGTGTTAGGCACTTGCAAAGTAGACAT